>JACN01103011.1:0-12387 GCA_000787155.1 Scartelaos histophorus | reverse complement strand
AAAGTGTTATCTATACCTCTACATCTGTGTTCTCTTTTTAAAAATACTCTTCAAAGTCATGATCTTGTTATAGGTCGTGCTTCTGCCTCTCCTTCTCTGGACGTCCTCATTACCCTTCTCACTTTAGGAGCCAACGGCTACAAGAAACTGCTCTCGGAGAGGAAGGTACACACCACACAAAATCTACCTTTTATTATTAATATATTACGCACTGCTCCAGTCCTCCTGCTGGTCAGCCTCTGTCATAACACCTACCCCTATTCTAATCAATAGAAATAATATAATAATAAGTTATGGCCAAAAAATGTGAATCAAGAATCAGAATCAAGAAGCTAACAGGAGTACTACCCTGCTTGTTTCTACTACAACTTTGTGTTACTCCTACTAACCTGACCACTACCACTACTTTGCATAATACTGAATATATTACATACTGCGTTGATGTAGGTCAGTCGTTAAAACTAAAAGCACTAAAATGGGATTACTGTTAAAACAAAGCGACGTTTGGTTTTATGGTTTGTCTGTTGAACTGGTCAATATTGTACCAGATAATATTTAAATAATAATTGGGTAAGTGCAGGCTTGCTTCTCCTGTCTACATAGTGATTAACAGGTTTATTTCCATATTGTGAAATAATCAAGGCAAAGCAGTAATATTTTCATGGAGGCAACCAGGTGAAAGACCTGAAAAGTTACACGGTGCATCTTTAAGGTGCTGGAACATCGCCTTGTGGCTTAGAGCTGCTCACTTTTATGCACCAACCTCCTCCTCTCAATGTAGACACTGCAGCATCCTCGCTCCTCTCAAATGCAGTACAATAAACAAAGAAAGCTGGAGAGGGCGCCAACCAGGATATAGAAATAAACACTTTTCCATAAATGACGTACCCTGTTAGTAAGATTGGATTTACTGAAATAGTGAAATTTTATAAGGCCAGTGTCATCAGCTGATATGGTTTACTCATCTCCTAAAATGGGATGATATAGTGTGAATGTAAAGTCGGGTTTGTAGTCAGGAGACTGTGTTTCTAGGAAGCCTCTCACATGACCCAATGCCATCAAGGGTTATTGATTTTTTTGCCTTGGTCCATACTATAAATATTTAATGCACTGGAACAATTTTCTATAGTGGCCGCATAAAGGGATACTGAAACATGAAAAGGTACACATATTGGCTGGATTCACCAAATATGATTTAAGACAAGTTGGATGAGTGCATCAATGGCTCCTTTAAGTACAGAATCAGGTGCTTCTCCGGGATGACAAATAACATTAAAATATAAAGTCAGCCTCTTACTGTCATAGCACAATGTGTGGCACAAAGGGCTTGAATAAAATACCTAGGGCACACTGATTACAAAAGTACTTTGGACACTAACATGTCTCAGCCTGTGAGGCCTTCATCAGGACTTAAAAGAGGTGTGACAACAGGTGTTCTTATTAAGAGGCAAGTGAGACGTGATGCTAGAATATAAAACATATTTTTATAAAAATATACAGAGAAGAGAATATATGAGGTGGACACTGGATAAAGTCCATGTCAGAATTACATATAGTTATTAATAATACTAATTTTCACATTGATTGAACCACAGCATGTATCACATGACACAATTAATCACCAGTAATTATTTATAAGCAATTAGAACAAGTGATACTAAAGGAAATACAATAAAACAGTTCACATAGTACGGATTGTTATAAGTAAACCACGACATCAGCATCATCACTGAGCCCTGGATATTGTGGATATTGATACGTGTCTATCCAGAATGGGTCATTGGTCATTTATTTTAAATGTAAACCACATTACAACCACATATGCCTCTGTAAGGCTGACAGAACATGCACTCATACATACATCTTCAAACATGGAGTTTGTTCTTCTGTGAATATTAGTGTGCTGCTGTAAGGTAAAATATTGTCCTCCTTCAGCCAGAAGTGCCACCCACCACTACCATCACCCATATTTATTCTTGTCAAACTTACAAATCTTTAAACCTTGCCATACGTCAAAATATTAGACTAAGTGTTCATTTGCTGCCTGATATGTCCTATTTAGTAAGATGTACCACTACGAACACAGTCACTTTATTATCACTTCACCCACTGCCATGCCAGGCTAAAGGTGCATTCTGTAACTTTTTTGGTGGAGGGTCCATCACCTGCTTGTTTCTATGGATATGTCACGGCTGTCACTGCCTGGAATGTTCGATTACTGGTGGTTTTATAACTCAAAAATACCTAGAAAAACATGCATTCTGACTGAGTGGGGTCCACTTTCCACAGATCTGACGTGTAACTTGGTCTGGTTTGGTCTCCATGATGTTAGAAATGTTTAGTACTGTGAAACATTCCAGACAAAGCAATGAGAAAAGCTTTTGACGGACCCTTCAGCAGAAAAGTTACACAAAGCACCTTTAAACTATGTAACACGTTTTCTTCAGTCCTTAATGCCAAAAGGATGTTGTTGTTGTGTTTCTTGCCTTTATGTAGGATTTTTGCTCGATTAGCACAAACCCCCAAAGCTGCTGTTCTTGCTGATACTAAAAAAGGCCACGGCACTAACTGAAGGTGCTGCTATTTTTAGACCTTGTTGCGCACCTTAGCCTCCTTTACCCTGTGTGCAGGAGATGTATTCAGTTCTGGCCCAGGAGCTCAAAACTCTGGCCTCTTCCCACGGAGAGCGACTACTCCACACCCCACACAACCCCATTTCACTGGGTAAGCTCTACCTGCTGCAAGGGAATGTACTGTCTATTTAAATTAATATGGTAAAATAATGAAACTCCAGTAGTACTTGTGACACCTAAAATTTACTGTGGGGAATGTCGATTTAAAGGTGCATTGTGTAACTTCTCTGGTGGATGTTCCATCAAATGCTTTCCTTCTTGGAGATGTTATTGGAATGTTTCGCAGTATGGCATTACACCTTTCTATCGTCATGGAGACCAAACCAGACCAAGTTACAGGTCAGATCTGTGGAGATGCAGCTGCAGCCAGAATGCCTGTTTTTCTAGGTATTTTTGAGCATTAAAAAAACACCTGTAATTGAATAAATGTAAGTTAGAGCTGTTATACTGTGGAACATTCCAGGCAGATGGCGGCAAGTTCGGACCCCCAACCAAAAAGTTACATAGTGCAAATTGAAGTAGAAATTACTGTGTATTAAAGCTGTTAGTACTACTATGTAATACTGGATTCCGCAATTATTTAATCTACATTTTTATATTATATTTATAGATCCAATCTGTTCAGTTCATAATGGAAGCGCCTCCTGGTTCTGCTTCTGCTACCTGCCCACAAAATCCACTTAATCTTAGGTGGATTTTAAAATTTAAATATTTTCTAGGGCAAGGTGAAAGAAATAACATCCATCTGACAATATACATTTTGGTCAAATAGTCATTAAAATGCCGTGCGTCTGTTTAATGTAGTTCTATGCCGTTACTTTTGATCACCTTCTACTTGTTTACTACTTGTTTCAACAATGATTCAACTTACTTCTGCATTTTTGTCTAAACTGACTGTACCACTACTACATATAATACGTTTTTTTGCTTATAACAAGTACTGGCTAAACCTCTTTTTTACTCAATTTTGGTGCATTGGTTTAAAATATAATATAACACTTCATGCATTTTAATAAGTGATGTAATAAAGTTTTGAATGTGTCTTTTTATTAGCAATGTCTCTGAGTGGGCTCCAAGGAGACGATGACAAAGCAGTGACACAGCTCGGATCCATGTTGTTCACGCGCCAAGTGTCTGGAGCAAGGTAGGAGGGATTTAAAATTCTGCTCCAGCAACTTTTGTCTGTCAAGTAACAAAGACTAAGGGGCACAAAAACAAAGTCATTTTTAAGGATTTTTGTATTTTGTATTTGACTGAATTAAATTGGATGACTCCAAATTTCTGCAATAGAATAAATAGGCTCTATTCACGCTTACGTCACAAAGCAAGAAAACATGTGGAAAAATGTGATTATAACTTACCAACACTGAGGTATGGTTGTAATTGTTGATAAGCCGAACATAACGGAAAGCCTCAATGAAATGTAGATGAAGAAAACTGGGCCGTTTTCTCATTTTGTCACACTTACCACTGCAATTGGAACCCGGCAAAAATTGTATTTGCATCTTTCTAAATGTCTTCCTTGTTTGTGACGGACTAAAAATTAGGAATAATCCAGGTCTAATACATATGCCTAGTCAACTTTTAGGAGTTTTTAACCACGTTGATTGATTTATGCATGTTTTAATGAACCTGTATTGTCCTTTTTTGGAGCTTGAGTGCTGAGTGCATCCATACACTGCCCATTTACTTATACTGGTACTAAATAGCGATAATTAAAAATAAAAACTGAAAAATTACTCTGCGTTATACATACGGGATTCAAACAAAGACGACATTTCAACGTTTAATTAGAAATGATATACTTGCATGTCTCCAAAAATCTATTATGACATTCCACCTCTAAATCTTAATAAAAATAACTCCATCCAGCTGAATTTGAACCTTAAATTGACTCCTGAGCATCAGCAGAAGTCCGTGTATCCCTGATTACGTACCACATTTTGAAAACCACTGATATATGGCCTTGTCTAGATCATCAAAACAAAGGTGGAAAAAAAAGTTGGAGAGGGCAAATGAGCAATCAGCCAGATGGAGGAGAGTGGGGTGGGACGTACTTTAGATGATTAGATATTCTGTCCCATCACATCAGGGCCTGGTCCGAATTCAAATGGATGTTTCCATTACTGTCTGCTGGGTGTGTCTGTCTCTGGGGCAGACGCACTGGGCAGCCCTGGTCTCTCTGTTTTCATTAGGTATCCACTGTTGTCCACTTAAAGCTGTTAGCAGTAATTTCTAAGTGAAATGATTAGATAAGAGCTGAGCAATATGGGCATAAAAAGCTAATTACGATCGGATTCCTGTAAAGATGTGATATTTTGATGATGTATTAATTTTGTGGTGCATTGTTTTTCTTTTTAATGCGCCTCTCTACTAAAACACTATTGGTCAGGTGATAAATGTTAAATTCAACCCAATCCACCTTATTTAGCACATTTTATAAACATTTTAAAAGTGCCACATAGACAAATTAAGGCAATAAAAGACAGTAAATCCTTAGTAAAAAACATAAATAAATAAAAATCAAAAAAGGCATTGTATGAAATGTGATTAAAACTATGATCAAGGCTTTTGAAAATAGGTAAATAGTTTATGTATTTCTTTAAGATCAAAATGATTCCATTAGCAAACATAATACCGGTTTAATTTAATGCAACCTTTGTTTTCTCTTCATCTGTTGGTTAAATACATTTTAGTTTTATACACGCTTACAATAATCAAAAAACATTATAGTTAGTTCAGCATCTTTTAAAGGAAATACACATGTTGTTTGAATCATATCTCCATTTGATTTATATGGTTTATAGTCATGCAGATACTGAGCTGGATCTTTTGTTCCCAGGGTCATACCTCTGGGAAAGGAGCAGACCATAGCAGGGCACACTTTCCGTGGCTTCATGTCCCATTGCGAGTCGTACCCCTGCCCCTACCTCAACGCCGCCTCTGCCGTGGGTATCACCCGAGACGATGTAACTCTGTGCATCAAGAGACTAGACAAGTGCCTCAAGACCCTGAAGAAAGAGGCGGCTAGAAGTGTTCCCCCCGAGCCAAAAGTGGACGAGGGAGACTGTGCAACAAAAGAGTAACAAAAACTCATTAAAAATTCACAGATCAAGCTAAATATTTTGGCAACTGATACATGATTCTTAAACAAAAGTGTTAGTGTTTGGAACTGTAATAAAGGATTAAGTTGTTGTTATAGAACCAGATAAAATGGGCATTTTGTAGTAAAGATAAAAAAAAATGCATATAGAGATCGAAATTTTAGGGTTAGCATGTTTGTTTGGAAGATCAACAGTTATTAGCAGAGGAAACTGTACTTCGTAAAAAATTTCAGCCTTTATGACTTGCTAGTTGTCATAATTTAAGATTGATTTAATTTGGAGCCAAAATATCAGTGATATCAGTGGAAAAAGAAAGTAAAACCAAAGAGAGGTGGCTCACTGACCATGTGAACTCTACAAAACTATATTACACATATTAAGTTCAGGAGTTATGAGGCTATAGATTGGTTTTCCCATCAAACAGACAGTCTACCTGATGCAGCGCAAAATACGATACACGCACACTGCGCATTGTACTCTTTTGTATAGGGAGTGTGTATTAAATAGGTAATGTTATCTGATTGCTGTAAATTGCTTGTAAAAGGTTTTCCATTTGTGTACATAAATAATTTAAACTGTTTAACTGTTCTTTAAGTGTGCAATGTGCAATGTACAAGTGCATTTCAAAGAATAATTTGATTGGACTTTTCATTTATTAAAAAAACAAAAAGTACTGGTTTAAAATGCTGTGTTCTCCTGCATATTGTAATACAATCCAAATGTTATACACATTAAATCCAATCTAAGCAGCGCGTACTGAGCAGTCATTTATTTCAGGGCTCTGTAACAGATACCAAGTAACACACAATCAATAACGTGGACTAAATATAGACCTGCCCTTGGTTTAGTGAGGTTTTGGTCACAGCTGTAATGTTCATGAGATAAAAACAACCACATGCATTTTATATATACATAGGTCTACATTCAGTCTTGTAGATGTATTAAATTAATTATCATGATCTTCTCTTCCTCATAAATGTATTTTTAAACAAAATAAATTAAGTTTTCGTTATTTATTTATGTCACATGAACTTAAAACCAGACTGGGGTGGATGACTGATGAAAATTAACTGATAAATACTGATATTTCAACAATGTATCAAGAATGTGCTGAAATGTGCCTTGAAATTACTTGATTGAGGTCCAAGTATCACACAAAATGCAAACAGAGCATACAATTAGTCAGAAAAGAGCAGCAATATCAAGTCTTAATAGGGTAAATGCAAACTACGGCAAACTGAAATACAATACTTATTCCTAAAGCAAAAAAAACAACACATTTTAACACCTGCCTGAGACTTTTTCCCTGTATTATATCATGACGTCTGGTTTGTCGAGGAGCAGATGTGTGTAAAAATGTGTTCGCATTTCGCAGGCCAGGTGTAGTCGTTTACGTCAGCGGCGTGTTGTCAGGGGAGAAAATGTGAAAGACTTGAGCAGCGTTCGAATGGTTGTGTGGATGGGATGAGAGCCTGCTTCATCAGCACACTTTTACTGTTCCCAAGCTCCCGTCAAACAGTGGAAAAACACTGTGCGTAGAGGCAGCACTGGCTCAATGCAGCACAGAGGAACTCACATTATCAGCAATTACCCCAGTAGGTGAATAATACAGGGATTGTGTATTTTTTTTTAACGCAAAACCAAAAAAGCAGCTCATAATCTCCCTCAAAACATTTAATTTCTAATTTTAAATGGCTTCCTTTACTGCTTATTTAGTTATTTATTCATTTTTAAGGAAGTATTTCAATATATCCTCTTTTTTTTTCTTGCAAATATAGATTAAGGTGAAAAACTACCTCTTTTGGCTAAGCTAGAACAATTATTTTCTGCACTGCCCTATCAGTCGGTGTGGTGCAGCAAGTAAATCAAATGAAAGATATTGAAAGGTTGAGTGTGATTTGCTTCAATTGTGGAAGTAGCTCAATACTAAGCGGCTCGGAACTGCAGACCGGCATTTTCCTGGTGTTTAATCGTAAGATATAGAAGAAGAATATAATTTTACTATAGCGCTGCATTGTCTTTCAAATACTTTGTCTGAAATTCAA
Organism: Scartelaos histophorus; assembly: GCA_000787155.1. Lineage (NCBI taxonomy): Eukaryota > Metazoa > Chordata > Actinopteri > Gobiiformes > Gobiidae > Scartelaos > Scartelaos histophorus. The sequence continues at coordinate 4,605 of JACN01103011.1, read as the reverse complement.
CAAAACAATCACTGATCTGTTCATATACTCAATTTGTAGTCCAATAACAGAAGAAAATACAACAATGAGGTCTTCTTGAGAACTACAACTATAGAGTATGTTAATTTATGGGTTTATAATTGACCTTTTACTGTAATCTAGCAAATCGTGAACCCCAAAAATGTAACACAACATTAACAAAAGTAAAGTTTGATTTCTAAACCTTCTTGACGTAACCCACCCAACGTGAGACCCCCATAGGAGCTGTCCATGGTGCTGAAACGGGCGTGACCCATGGGAACATTTGGTTAGATAGGCCAAAATTGTCTTAAAAATTCACCTTATTTTTTGCAATCATGTAACTTTATATCGTTCTATTAAGTGCATGATTATTATAGTGTGTAATTCTCCAAAATATGTTCTGATCGCGGTTATTTAAGCAGTGAACCCCGTCTAAATAAATAATGAATGCGCACAGTGGCGGGGAGCTGCGGCTGATCTGCTGATGTCAGGTGGTGGTGGGCAGAAGCCAGTGCAGCATTTCCTCGCCGTGTTGCAGGGGTTGAAAACGTCGCTACGTCCTCCTCCTCCTCCTCCTCCTCCACTTCCTTTCCCTTCTGATTCGGCTTCGTCAAAGGGGGGAAGACGGGGGACATCGGGACCCGCTTAACACATGCGAGCCCGGCTGGAAAGATGCCTAACGCGTGGATCCTGCTGGCGGTCGTGGCGCTGGGTTGCCTCTCTCAACCGGGGCATCTGAAAAAACCCCAGAAATGTCCTTATAGGTGCAACTGCTCCAAGGAGTCCATCATCTGCGTGGGGTCAAACAGCGTCCCGAGAATCACCCCCAACGACATCCATTCACTGCAAGTATCTTTAATGGTTTTGTGCATTGCTTTAGTTAGCATTAGGCTAGCAGAGATTGCCCTTGCAGTAACTATACGCATGTATTTGATGTATTTTTGCATTGTAGGAGCATCGTGAATGGGACCTTTACTGAAATCAAAGAGGGTATGTTTACCCACATGCCATCTCTCCAGCTTCTGTAAGTGCACCAACTATTATGGCTAATTGTTATAAAATCTGACATGTCTCTTTACTGTTTGGAGTTGAGGGAGATTATTAAATGCACTTTGGGGGCAGGAGAAACACAGAAAATGGATATTTCTGGGAGTCCATTAGGAGATACAGTAATGCGCTTTTCAGTTTGCTTTGGCTATTAGCAGGAAGAGCTTTTAAAAGGGGAAAAAAAGGACTTGCACAAGCTACTTAAACCAGCCGATCAGTCCTCATCATGTTGTGTTTTTGCTGTTTATGTTGACATCTTAGAGGGAGGTGGGCAGAGGGTCACGTTAAAAGTTCTCCACTCATTTTGTGATTATAATATTGGCAAATACATACATTATATTAACATTTTTTAATTGTTTTAAAACAGTGAAAAGCTTTGGGTGCATCCATACACTGGCCTAGACCTGGAACTAAGGCTGCGTTCACATTTGCACACAACAAATTGCACCAAACTGGGATCATACAGGGAAATAACCAAACCAAATCTACATCTGGACTAAAGTCTGCTCCAATTTAGACCTAACAAGGACATGTCTGAATGCACCGTTAACTTAGACTAGATCAGGACTGAATTAAATTAGAAGAGGATTAAACCAAGACTACTAGATGAGACTGAAAGATCGGGTTGAAACCAGGACAAAATCAGAAGAAAGTGTGAATATTGATTAGTATGAATGAATTAGTCTAGTAATTAATCTAGTGTATCCAGGTTTTTCAGTTCTGATACTGATTTTGAAACTGTAGCTTTATTTACCCTGATATTAACAAATACCAGGGAAGAGGCTGAAATTTGTATTTATTTCAATAAAAGTTCATTATGAGACTTTCTGGGCCAACTGCAGCCAGTAAATCGTCTTATTGCATTGATTTAAATATTTAACCAGGATATCGACTGAAATGATTTTCCAAATATCTGACACAGCAATTTTTTCTGTATCTGCGACCAGTGTTGGATCGGTGCATCCCTAATGAGACTAGTGGAATATAGTCGTTTCATACCGTACATAAATTTAGGCGATTATTTTAGATCAGTGAATGGAAATAAGTACTTTTTATTTCCTGCATTTTATTGACCAAATCAGTTCTGTTCTAGTCATTACAACAATGTCTCCACCAACATTCTTGTGTGCATTTTCTTCCAGGCTTCTGAACTCCAATTCTCTCACAAATATACGGGATGATGCATTCTCAGGACTTTCACACCTGGAGTACCTGTAAGATGAATCACAGTTATATGCGCACATAATTCTTCTAAAAGTAGCACAATAAACAAGTCTTTCAATTGCCACCGTGGAAGATTTAAGACTATTTACATTGCACATTATTTCACTGAATTAGTTATTTGTGAATGTCTTTTGCAGGTTCATTGAAAGTAACAAGATTGAAACAGCATCCAGATATGCCTTCAGAGGACTGCGGGACTTGACTCACTTGTATGTTTCCGTTTGTATTATTGCACAATATTTAACATGCACTGTGTAACATTTATGATGAAGGATCCGCTCACTCCTTTTTTCCATGGAGATGATATTTTTTTGCCTGGAATGTGCCACAATTTGGTACTAGACATGGCCATTTCAATAAAAATAAGAATATAACGCCACCGAGCTAAGTTACCTGTTGCCAGTGTACACAGAGATGACCCCACTCACAGTAAGAAAGCGTGTATGTCAAGGTATTTTTGAGCAATAAAAACAACTTTAATTGAATGAAAGCGAGATGGATGCATTTAATGGTGTACTGTGACATATTCCAGACAAAGAAATAACGTCATTACAGAGACTCTCCCCAGGAAAGTTAAACATTGCACCTGTAAGTCAAAAAAGAGAGAAAAAATAATATATTACATAAAAAAAAAATGCAGTATTTAACTTTTTTAACAGAGAACACACCACCTGCATGTCTCAGATGTCATTGCTTTGCCTGTAATGTATCCACATTGCTTTTATTCAGTTACAAATGTTTTTTATTATGCATAGTTACCTTGAAAACATGCATAACTTGCCCACTTGTTTGCTTGTCTCCATGGGGATAAATGGATTGGGACATGTTCACTGTGGAGAGACTCAGAGCAAGTGACAGACCATCACACTTCTGCAATGCAATACCTTCTTTTTTATTATGTAATCACGGTTGCTCTGTATTAGTAACTTTCTTGGTTACAGATCGCTGGCAAACAACAACATTAAATCTTTGCCCCGGGACCTTTTCAGCGACCTGGACTCTCTCATTGAATTGTAAGTTGTTTTTTTGTTTTTTTGTGTGTGAGCCGATGTCCTTTGCTGCCTGTTCTTGCCCAGCTGTAGTTGCGTAACACTGGCTCTCCTCTTTCAGGGATTTGCGAGGTAATGCTTTTGAGTGTGACTGTCGCGCTAAGTGGCTCATGACGTGGCTCAAAAACACCAACGCCACAGTGTCCGATGTCATATGCGCTGCTCCCGAGGACATGAAGGGCAAGAGGCTCAATGATATGACCAGTCTACAGAATGAGTGCATTTCAACCGGTATGATCAAAATTATAATTTGAACTTCATATACTCGTCTGTAATGTATTTAGCCTGGAATGTTCCCCAATATAACATTAAATAGTATACATTTATTCATAATATACATACATTATACATAATACTATACATTTGTGAAAATTATGGTTGTTTTATCACTCCAAGAAATACTTAGGAAAAAGAAGCATTCTGACTGTGAATGGGGTGGCCTCTCCACAGATCTGACCTGCACCTTGGTCTGGTTTAGTCTCTATGAAGAGTGAAAATTTTAATGCCATACTGTGAAACATTTCAGACAAAGCAATAACACCTCCATGCAGAAAAACGTTTGACTGACCCTCCACCAGAAAAGTTGCACAATGCACCTTTAACTGCAAGCTTTTCTATTCTAAAAATTACATTTAGACTTGGACAAACTTTATTGATCCATAAATGGTAATAATACATTCAAAGTAAGTACCAAGATTAGCAAAAGTTTAGTGTCGAATAAGGCATAATTATATAAATGTTTATGTATAAGTGAGAATAAAATATAGAAATATTGTATTCTAAAATATATCTTGGAGAAACCGTGGAAAGATGAAACAGTGACTGACAGGACACAGGGTTATCTGTTACATAATGGTGCGTTGTTGTACATCTATAGGAGCCTGTCGGAGAATGAGCTCCTCTTTTCCTTTTTATTCTAATTTAGTACAAAAATGTTTCAAGTACATGTGCTGAATGTATCATATGACTTCTATTGTAATGCAAGAGTGCATTCCAATTGAAAGTAGTTGCATAGATTAGTCATAAATTAACTAGCCTATGTGTTGACCTGAATTGAAATGGAGCTTTGTCTCAGTAATTTCTATATAGTGTTAAAGACTGTATTTATACTTTAGTTTTTTTGGTGTAACATTGTGCATATGGGCCTTTAGTTTAAGATTTTTTTATGTTACGTTCACAGATTTCATCCTCCATCAGACGATAGCCTCAGAATCTCTGTCCGTGGACACATTCAGCTTTAAGAATGACGTGTACGTGGCTATAGCGGCCCCCAGTATGGAGAGCT
>KN498617.1:1345-19126 GCA_000787155.1 Scartelaos histophorus | reverse complement strand
AATAATAATAATAATAATAATAGGCTATCTTCATTGATTGATTACTTCACAAACTCAAAATAAAATAATTATGAGACGCACATGTTATAAATTAATAGGATATCTAGACTGATCCTAGTATTGGTAATTTTACGTGTTGGTTATTTTATTAAAAAAAATAAACAAAATAATTTAAATAAATATTTAATGTTATCAGTTGTGTTTTCACATTTCTTGATTCAGAGAGCACAGCCTATGCGTGTCCACTTTTAAAAATGAATGAGATTTATAACAGTTCTTTTCGTTGATAAAGCCAAAGAATAGTTGTAAAAGTGAGCGTTAAAAAAGCTGAACTTACTGGTGGAGTATCTGGGGTCCGGGTTGGTACTGTACCAGCCTGTTGCGGCTGCACTATTCCGCATGCTCTCCTGGTAAGACGGCAAGTCTCCCATGTTTCCAATGCTCCCGTTGCAATATCCCCCCATGGCGCTGTGGGAGAACTGGGATACGCCGTGCGGCATGTGGTATGTGGTGGCCACCGTGGCGTTGTGGCCCATGGAGTGCTGCTGCATGCCGGTCTGAGACACCTGCGACTGTCGGTAGGCTCCCAGTGGAGAGGCTAGGTTTCCTGCGCCGTCCATGGCACTAAACTTCTTGTAGGTCTCCTCGATAGGACTCAAAATATCTGTCACTGAAAAAGGCGTTGTATGCTTTGGGCTCAACGACATGATTTAGAAAGCAGGTAGATTTTAGTGTTTGAGCAGATCAACTGTGTTGTTGTATCGGCTCTCTCCTTGGTGGATGTCTACGTAAGAGAGTGCTTGTAGTGCGCCTGAGATCCTATTGATCGCCTTGGAGAAGGAGGCGAGCCCAGGGCGCTCTTAGCCCGGGTTTATTGGAGCCAGGAGCCAGGTTTACGACAAACACAGGGGGCGGAGCAAAACTCCTAAAGCAGCAAACAATAGTCATTGACATTTTGTCAAATATTTCATGAAAATGTATGTTGCTGTCAGTATGTCCTTCGTGTGCACAACGGCAAACTATTGTTTTGACTTTATACAGGTGAATTATCTTCAGTAGCCTTCATCAGCTGATCCTACCACATATGACTATTTTGCGTCAGGAGGGAATTCCACTCTTTCTAGAAACTTTGAGTGCACTTTGAACACACATGAGGGCCACTAAGTATCATCAAAGAGGCACAATGAAGTTATGTGCCCGACTGATGCGCGCCTCTTCAGCATCATTTTGTCCAAACTGAGAGGGGGAATGCAGCCAAAGATAAGATCAATCTGACAAAGTTAAAAAGAGATCGATTCAAGGTCTCATCAAGACTGTGCACGAATCACTTTTAAGAGCAGTGTGCCAATGTACTTTAGGGAAGCGATCCCAAACCTGCAAGTTTGGGATGTTTAAATATCGGTCGAATGTGCGACATTTGTGTGGAGTCTGGAGTCTGCTCCTGACGTCCAGCCCGCGCACTGAGCCTGTGTCTTGACCTTTATGTCGAGATTGGCTCCAGACAAAGTTCTAGACTTAAGTGTCCATAAATATATCGCTATATAATGTTTGTTGTTATGTTAATAGTTTTGCTTTATCAACAGATTTTTTTCTCAACAGGTCTTGGCCTCCTACTCTCATGGATACAAAGAGAATGTGTAAGATTATTCCATTGTCTTTTCTTACTTTACCAGCAAATACTCTGTGAAAGCACTAATGTAATTTTGTTTGCATGGCAGCCAGTAGGTACCTCGCCTAATTGAATAAATGAAGATGTGACATGGTCACCAATCAATTACTCTTCACATATCGAGAGCAAACAATCCCCGACTTGAAATGACTGTCGCGAATAATCTCAAATCTTTTGGACATCATTTTTATTTCAATTTCTTACGTGAAAATAAAAGCCAAAAACGTTTTTTTAGAAGCGGTGAAACACATTTTTTGTTAAATTAAGCTACATCTGGCAAGACTATTGTGCGCCAGTTGTTCCACTATGCTTTGTCTTTTCGGGACCAAAAAGAAAGGTATAGGCCTCGGCCCTAGACCTCTAATATTATGTAAATGAGGCCGAGCTCTCAACCTTGTGGATTACTGAGTCAGAGAGCAGGACCCTGGTCCACAGACCCTCCACAAGGGATCCCATCTAAACCTTGAACCAACAGGCGACGCTTAGCACAGTTGTGGCGTGTAATAATACTTACAGTTAACTTTTATTTTGCTCTGCATGAATAAGGAGGCGAAAGGGATCAAGGCGTGCGGCGACAATCTCAAAGTCCAGCTTTGATAAAAGTTCTTTCCTGCAGATGGAGAGATTGTTGTTCAAATCCGACGACTGCTGGTGCGTAAAGGTGAGTGAGCATGCATTAATTTTGGAGAAAACATTTCTCTGTGCCTTCAAAAAGACACTAAATTTGATTTCGAGCAGGCGCAAAGATGTTTCCAGACTGACGGTCGAAACAGACACCGTTTCGGCTCTGATAGTGTCAGTCTCTCCACAAAGATTGTTGTCCTTCACATTTTCGACTTAAATCTTAGCTACGCCCTTGTTATGAGTTATTCCATTACATCTTATTTGGAGATTATATATCGTCTGTTATCGAAGTCCATATGAAATGTGACTTGTTATGTATTTGCTAGTATGATAGAATTTTTTTGTAAAAACATTTTGTGAGCATTATTTAAAGTAACGCAGACAGAACAAACTACTGGTTTCTGAAGTGTCTTCCCTGCACTGCGCAGTTGCCGGTTCAATGCCCGCAGAGAGTTGAAGAGATGAGTGAGGGGCTCGGGTCCTGACCTGACATCTCCTCCACACTCTGCTGAGCCCAAAGTGCTCCAAACATGGAGATTTATTCTGAAAATAAATTCAAAACTTTTAACTATATCTAGCACATGGGCCTAATAGGTCTGAAATACAGACAATGTATAAACGCGTAAAGGTCCAGTTTTGGCAGAATATTCGAGAGGAATGGGACCTGCGCATTGGGGGGACGAATTAACGCACTGTTTTTAAGCCCTAAAACAATTATATTGCTTGTTTGAATATTTTAACTTTCTTAAATTGTCTTTATGAATTAATAAATACCCTACGTGGTATGCGGGTTAAAAAAAAAACAAACCAAAAAATATTTCTGTAATTTAAATGGAAATAGATCTAGTTCAATTTCGAAATGAACCTGCCGAAATGGGCTAACCGTAGATTAAGACAATAATAATTTGGATGGAAATAATAGAAGCTAACTTAAAAGTGTTTTCCTTATCCCAATTATCTATTTAGAGGGGATAGTTTATTTCAGAATCAGTCAAGTGTGTATTTTAGCCTAATTCAGTGTATTTCTCTTCGTCCTAAAACGTGACATTTTACGCATGCAGTTGTAAAACTGAACACTAGACCTACATTTCCTTTCATCGGTGTGTATGTACAGTATAATGCAGAATCCTCCGAAGACATTTCACTTGTATCGTCAGTGCAGTGCCATTTAGATCAGATACGATGTCTCCTCTCGACTGAGTGCGCAGTGGAGGAGTAAAAAGCGGGCAGGTGCGTATCTTTGAGCTGCGCTCTTGAAGCGCTGCGGTCCCTCGGCTAAGTAGGTTAAAGGTCCTCCCAAGTGGAGAAACTATGTGACAGGCCTCTTCAGCACTGTATTCTTCGGCTGGAGTTTGCATTCAGTTACAATTAATGTCGCTTGATGGACGAAATGATGCTAATGGACACAAGACACACGTGAGTTCTTGTTATTGTATTTTTTCCATCCAGACTTAATATAGCAAATCTGGATGAACCAAACCTCGCGGTTATTTAGCCTACTTTAATCATATTCATCATATTTAACACTGATTATTATTACAATAACTTGTGGAAATGTTTCACAAACAAAACATTTTAACTTTGACTCTTTATAGCTCAGATTCTTCAAATGTGACTCCTAACCCGTAATTTACCCTGTAAGACCAGGATAAGAACTGCACTTTCTGCCCGATATTTTCATCACTATGTTTGTTTTGCATCGTATACTGTAAATGAAATATAAATGTTCCACTAATCTGAAGAAAAACAATAAAAGGTTGTAGAATAAAAGGTCACAGTAACAAAATAATAAGAAGGGCAGTACATGTGCAATGATTTACATGATGTGCATGATTATCTTATTGATCCAGGGACTAAAATATTCTATAGTAACAATTTGTAATTATATTAAAGTGGAAGAGAATGGATAAATGTGATTATATTGGTATCTTAAATTGCACCAAGTCAGAGACAATTATAACATATAACAAAATATCTTCTGCTTGGAGCACTTGAGTTTCACTTATGAGCATATATTTATTATTCACATTTAAAAGGCTCTTGTTCAATAGACTAAAGAATTTTAAGCTACATTAATTGTCAAAAATAACTTAAATGCAACTTTAATACACTTTTTAAAATGCTCTCCTAAAAAGGTTCTTGCATTTTCAAAACACAACAACATTCTTATTGAAATTATATTTTCTGTTATAATAACAAAACCACAAAATTGGTTGTGTTTTGAATCCATTCATGCCTCCGATCCATCTGTCCTTATGTTTGTGTTGAGAGTTGTGCTAATCCAAAGTTTGTCGGTGCCCTGAGTGCAATGGGACTCGGTGGGACTTGTAAATGAAGGGATAAGTTCTCATCAAAAGTGAGCCAACTCTGCATGTCAATGTGACAGTTTCTGTTTGTCCTGCTCCCAATGCTTTTACAGGAGGATATTATTTAGATGAAGTCCACCACAAAAGTACTTTACATTCTGAATTGACTCCACTGCAGTCAGGTGCTCAAAGAACATACTAGTCCCAATGTATGCTCCATGTTTCTCCCTGGTGCAGACTTAAACCACAATTTACCACATCGCACAAAATTTGACTTCAGTGTGCTTCATGTAGACATATTACACTGCATTTATTCTATAGCATGTATCTTTTTTGTTGCATTTATTCTTCAGTTAGGTCCTAATGACTATGATTTTTTTAGTCATAATAAACAGTAAAATATATATTTCTAAAAAATATGTACATATTGATTTTGTATCTGTAGTTTTTGTATTAAGTAAGGAGTAAAATAGGAATCACGAAACACAAAACAAAAGTGTCTGCTGGATGTAACTATTTTACACGTGTCATGTTTGGAGACTTGCACAATGTCATATTTGATTGAGAATCTACTAAACAATTGGTCAGAGGTGAGTTACATTACCAAGCGCTTAGCTGCCTGTTTTCAGTTGATGATGTTACATTTAGGCTTTATTCATGATTTTATATTTTATTAACTCATACTTGATGTTAATTTCATTCATGTAATCCTGCTGTTTTTTTGGAGGGTATTATAGATTTTTATTGAATGGGGTGGGAGTAAAGTATTTTGGGTTTTTTTTTTTTATTTCTTCTCAATTTATTTTGTACATTTTGTGTAATTTCTTGTGAATATATGCATGTGAAAATATGCTTTATGTAGACATTTTGCATTTTGAAATGCAAACAATTTATGTTTATTGTATTCTGTCATTAATTTCAGCAATTTGATGATCACTACCTGAATTTAAATACTCTAAGAATTACATTAAAATGACACCAATCTGTATTTTGTATAATTAAAAACAGACATAACACCTTTGGCGTGACTCTTTATTCCAGGAAGCTCTGTGTGCAATATTATTTTACGTATGCTGTTATTTTCCGTCAAATAAATTGTCAAAATCAAAGCTACAAGAGGTTTTTCAGAAGCCGGCACATTTCTTCCTTCAGTGCAGTATTTCTGGGCTAACTGTCTTGGAGTCGTCCATAACTGCAGTAGTGGGAAGTGGCTGGTCCCCCTGCAGACTGGCTCACTCTTTACCTCCTCTGGGCCTGATCTCTGCTGCTGACGAACACTTGAAAGCTCAGACCGGCCTCCACCAAACCAGCCCTCAGCCCTCAGCCCTCAGCCCGCTCAGGAGGAGCACAACACAACTGTGCATTTGACACACAACAAGCCTGTTACTTCGGTCACATATACAGGTATACAGACTAGATATTGTAGCACTACAAGTACAGGTTACATTGACCTTGTTAAAGGACGGCTGACTGATCCTCAGAACCACTGCCGTGTTTTTCACATAATTTTACAAGAAAAATAATTTAGGTCTCACTCTTGCAGCAGCCATTCAAATACAAATACAATTTAGACACAGTGTAAATAACCCAGTATAGCACACCTCAGGTTTATTGTGTTTTTGAGTCTTTTTTTTTTTTTTTTAATAAATTTCCATGTTCTCATATTTTATATTTTGGGAAACATATAATGTTTATAGTGTTCATTAAGTATTAAATGTTATGAGAACAACAGCACATTTAAAATGTATGGGGTGACGGGACTCAATAAAAGAACATATATTTAAAGGGGGTCTGGATTTCTGTGGATCTGCATTGGTGAGTGGAGTCTTCTGTCACAGGCCAAGTATCCGCCTCAGCCCATTATAATACACAAGTGGCTGGCTTTTCTCCTGAGCTCATGAATGACAGATGCAGACCTGCACAGGGATAGACAGAGGCACAGAGGTCACTCTGCAGCCCACAGCCCCCCAACTTTATTTCTCTAATACAAAGTGGACATGTTGTGCTGTATATGAGTAAATAAGTAACCCAAAAACATACAATTATTATTTTGTATACATACAACCATTTAACTGTAAAATTGTATACAGTTTTTTTAAATTATGTTTTTGTAACGGTGTGTTGAATCCCTTGAATCATTTAGTCAGGAATCAAGAAATATTTAGACACATGCAGCATGACATTTTCTCTGAGGTATTTCTCCCACTCCAACATAGGGGGCACTGTGCATGTTAATGTCTTCATTACATTTTCTTCATGACGGCAATGTTGGCATAATGTTATTATTATTACCAATTTGTTAACAGTTTGAAATGTCTATTGGCTTGTGGAAATAAGCAATGAACAACAGTATCCTGTGAGTTAATGCTCCAATCAAAGCAGCAGCAGAGAAACTGATTTACTTTTAGCTGATATTGTATTGACTATCTGATATAGACTCGTACTAATATCAGCTCTTTTTAGCTTCTCAGCTCGTGGCCTAAAGCTACAGCACATGCTGCTATTTTGTTTGAGCCGACAAGCAGACAAAAGGAAATAGATGAAGCTTGAACACTCAAGTGAGAAGAGCCCCCTGCACAATGACCACACTGCTCTTGTATTTTTGTAGTGAAACTGGTCTGTATATTATTTAAAATGCTATGAGAAATTACACAGTTGTGATATTGGCTGCTCTGGATTAAAAATAGTATTGACATTAACTGAATAAACCTATAATGACCTCTCCTCCAGTTTCTCCTGGCAGTCAGCTGTGGTGGCTCAGCTACAAAACTGTGCTGAGCCGCCACTGGTCCAAGGTGAAAGTTTTTGAAAAGAAGTCAGGCCTGTAATCATAACTCATTTACAATAACTGACTAACTAAGCAGCTGCTCGAAACATTGAAAGAAGTGGGAAAGAATAACATTAAAACCTAGTTAAGCATGACTTTGAAAAATCTATTAGATATTTTAGCGTAAAAATACACTGAAAGGAAACATGTCCATTGAACTTAACTACCTGTGTTCAATGGGCCAAATCCTGTAATTACCAAATGAAACAAACATCACATTTGATTTGCATATGCCAAACAAACATGGTGTGTTTTATATCAAAATAATATTGTATATTTTTACAACATACTTAAAGTTTAATGTGACATCATGTATAAAATAATGATATATTTCCGTACCTGATACAAAAACACAATATCTCATAATAAGTAATAAGATAACGTAGATGTTTCCTGTGCTAGTCTAGTGAGCACTGTTGTAAAAAGAGCACATTTCAGCATGCACATGTTGTCTGATTATGTGTTTATTGACTCAACGTGACATGACATTTGACCCAAGTATTGTACACATCATTGATATAAAAAATATCTCATAAAATAAGCAAAGCATAATAAAGCTCACTAAATCACAGACGGCGCAGACACGAGCGAGTCTTTCTGAAGGTTCCTGGAGCAGAGAATATGAGAGAATATGGGTGTCAGAGTTTGCTGTGAAGAGCCCGGGTCTGTGTGTAGTGCTGTAGAATGGAGGAGTGAGGGGCAGCTTATCTCTTCAATGCCGCACACTTCCAATAGAGCACGGCGCAGTAGAGGCTATGAATGAGCCTGCCCAGTCAATGCTCCACTGGATTCTTCAAGAGCATGTGTCGATATTACACTGGAAATATACTCACCATTTAGAGTCGTATACTTAGATCGACGTACTAACAAAGCAAAGCACTAAATGGAAGTACAAATCGTGAAAATGGATTATCATTTACAGGTCTAGGTATTATTTTTTTTGCAAGTGATCTTCCATTCATGAAGATGCACTACATAGTATAATAATCATCATCATCATATTATTATTACAGCACCTTACAAACAGTTTACAGAGTTTTGCATGATTAAAACTCATAATTCCATAGTGTAAAGCAGCAGTTTGGTACCAGAAATAAAACAGAATTGAAATAAAATAAAATAGAAGCATAAGACCAAATAGACGCCACGTTAACTTCACAGACACTTTTTGCATCCTCTTCAAACTGAAAGCTAATTATTCCCGGAGTTGAACGGGCTAAACCTATTGTCTCCACGTTTGGCTGCTCGTCTCCCATCACGCGTGCATGATTGAAGCATGGCTCCAGCAGATGACGCTCCGCTCAGAGACACACCATCCATTTGCAGTGCTGGCATCTCAAGCACCTCATCTTATTCATCGTCTGAACAAGGTGACACAATCCATTATGTGAAAGGCATAAACACTCAACTGGGGCACCCTGATTGTTGCCACGGTCCCCCGCATAGACACAGCCCACCACCTGACCACCACCAGAACCGAGCGCTTTTATGCAAGACAACTCGAGTCCTGCATGGAGGAGACACGAGGGAGAAGAAAACACAGAGGGGATGATAAGTGCATATGTTCATTTGCATACAATGGAACAGTAAATGATGGAAAAGAACTCAAACATCTTGGTTATGCTAACAAGGACTTCAAGACTTCCACTAAACCCATGATATCTTATGTTAAATGTACATATTTTTGTATATCGGACTGTAAAATATATGAAAAAAGAAGTATTCAAATATTAAAAATCCAAAAAAGACGTAAAGGAGAATCGTCATTAAAGAAGGCATTAATATGGATTTGAATTTATACCCTATATTAATTTACAGAATGCAAAACACAAAAACCCTGATGGTATCACCTGTTTGTCTCCATGGAAATAGATAAGTTTAATGTGATAATGTGGAATATTTCTAGCAAGGCAATAAGATCTTCAAACTAATAAAATAGCAAATAACGGGTGCATCAACTACAAAATAATAATCATTTTAATCAATATGAACAATACACGTTTGATGGGTTGTGCTGTGAATGCTAAGGTCACATTCATTTATTTTATTACCTTATCGTTCAGAGAGTTTTATTATTTGACTTAATTGTGCCAATAATGAGTATTCACAACAGCAATAAATTTGATAACGCAACAGCAACATTTATTTGACTATTTATTTGGTTTGTGCGTCGGTTATTCACAAAACACTCGCAGGTGTTTGTACAGCAGGAGACACAGCCCACATGGGGGGAGGACTCAGGGATGTGACTGCTCAGCGCACAAGTTTGGAGCTCTCTTCATCATCACAATGCAAATGCACAAATATAGGCTATACTTATACGTTCTTGTAAAATAATTTAAGTAGCTTTTGGTAAACCTTAAGTCAATTTTCTCTGCAAACAACAATCTTGTGTATAAAACTGGCTAACTCTGGAGTTTAGACTTGTACATTCTGAAATGTGATTAGCACTTCAAACAGCAGTCTTTTCTCAGATGTTCCTGAATGTGTTTCAAGTGGCTCTGAACACACACTGACAGCATAAATCACAATGTAATTGATACTGCAATTCTTGTCAGAAAAATGTCAATTTGATATTTTGCCTAAATAATTAGTCCCCCAGACTCGTGTAAGTAATAAGTCTGATATGGAAGCGAAATAAAAAAGTGATAAGTGCTGCACATATCTTCCTGCCACACGTCTTGTAAGATCTCAGGAGCTAAAAGCAAAGCCGGGCCAGGTTAGTATTTGGAAACAGCTGGGGATATCATTAGCCACAGTGGGCCAGCGGTGACTGTAGTGGAAGCTGCTGTTGTGTCCTTCGGCAGGATACTTCGCCCACCTGCCTAACATGTTGTGGTTGTTGCAAAGCGCGTTGGAATAAAGGGCTCATCAGTGCATTATTACTGATATCATAGTGTTACTGGGTAGTACTATTCTACTGTATAACTTTATTATCCCAAACTTTATTGAGAAAAAAATAACTCTATTCATCTCTTACCTTTTAGTTTCAGTATCCTTCATCGTCCACCTGTCATATGATCTTACCTAATGCATGTGTTTAGTCCAGCCGTGGTTGCAATGCCATTGGTCTTAGAATGTCAAAATGGCACAGTGAGAAAAGACCACTGCATTCAGATTGTTGATAAAAAAAAAAATAGACAGCTGAAATGCTTTGCTTGTTGAAAAAGTTCGGGAATGAACTATATTGGGTTTTACAGTGCATTTTCTGTGCCAGATCTTCTTTAGAATTAAAATGAATCCTGGGTTGACTAAAACAAAACAGTGAATGGCATGCCTAACCTCAAAATACATGATAAAACACCAGAATAGTGACTTAATTAAATTCCCATGTGAAGTAGATGCCATGGCTTCCTGACTGAACACTGGACTGAATCACTATCAAAGGTGCCTTAAGAGTTGTTTGGCTTCCAAATATGTTGAGGTCAACAGAAGTCATTTTCCTTTTGATGATTTGAGCTTATTTACTTGAATGAGACAAAGACAAGTCACACTTTTTTAAAGATATTTTTATTTCCCTTCTTTCTTCTCACATAATTAATACAGCCGAGCTGTATTGCAAGTTATTCATTTCAAGGCTGTTTTGTTGAACATTTAACAGAATGTCAGGTAGCATTAGTAATGTGATAGGACACATTTCAAAGACTCAAATAAAAACCTCCATTTTTGTGCGACCTCTGGCTAATTAACGGTCAGTAAATGGCTCCTCTCTAGCCTTGTGTTTCCAACCTTGTCTAAAGCAGTTGGATAGATACCCTGCACTGTATAGGCCCTTTTATTTAGTCCGACATGAAGGAGGAAGCTGAATCATACCTTTCTGATGGACACGCATTTATTTGTGAATAGATTTCAATAGACCAATTTTAACTGCATGGCTTTTATTTTTGTTATTGACTCTTACACCGAAGGATATCTGTTTAAGAACAAATCATTACCTAAAATAGTGTCATAAAAATACACACAATTCAAGACTATTTACATTGTCCTGAATTTCATTTATGATAGAAAACACTGCTCATGGCAGCTCTGATTCGGCTTTCAAAACTCACTCATCTGCTTAGTCCCACACAGCTCTGCACACGCAGCACTTTGCCTAATCTCTGGTCAAGAACCTTCACATTTACTTTTTTGTTTTTTTCCCCAGAAAGTTGTCTCCACATGGGACACTGCCACTTTAATCTTAGACCACTTGAGCGAAAAATACTACAAAATGCATCATCAGCATGTCTCACCCACTGCAATGCACACACAGAAATAAAGTTTCAGCAACTTGTACTAAGTGCAAATGTAAGAGAAAAGGAGATGTAGGAGATGGACACTCTTTAAGTTTTCTCTTCTTGAATACACATTGCTTGGTAATGAAAAGTAAGGTAAAAGCAAGTCACATTCTTAACAGGAAGCTTAATCAACTTCTTTTGGTCTATTCATAATACATATGCTCACTGTTGGCTGAATCTTATAGCATGTTCTGCTATAGGTGACATGACATTTCACGTAGATCGACTCTCACTGCATATGTTTGATGTTTGATTAGATCAAATAAAAGTGAACTTTTTTAAAACAATAAACCCCTTTGTTTATTACAAGCAAGAGCGGTGGAGTTAAATGAATACCCGGCCTTGTGCTCTTTGTTAAGCATCTTGGGGTTTGTTGAAATGCTCTATATGTCATAATTATATCATTGATATTATTATTGAGTTAGTGGGTGAACGTTTCTTTGACTGAGGTTTGGTTCACTTCAGTTCAGTTTTATTCTGAGGCTACATGTCTAGTTAAAAATAATAAATAAATAGTAATAAATAATGTGCATCCCATGACTTTTCTCCTGCTGCTGGTTTGCTCTCACTTGTCAGTTAACTTAACTCTATGTGTCTTTGAACTGCTCTTCATTTACTGATACCAAGAAGGAAGGAGAGCCGTGATCCCAGTGTCCACAGTGTCCACAGCTGTAACAGCACATGTGTGTGTGGCTCATAAAAACACCACATTCAAAGTTACTTTATGCTCTGTTCTTTTCTGATCTTTACTTTGAACTTACAGTTTGTATTCTGCAGCAGGCTAAACAAAGTGGACTTTACATGTGATCTTTACACTACTGGATGAACAGATCTGTGTGATAAATGTACTCTGAGCTTTATTGACAAATATCCTATTGTAAAACAATGAAATAAGCTATAACAACCACATACATTCAGTTTCATTAGCCCTGGCACTAACTCACGCACTCAACAAAGGAAATACGCACCAAGATGTGTATTAGTGTCCACAGGCCTCACAGGATCCTATTCACTGGGCACAAATACAAACCATGGTGCTTTGTGCATACAGACTTTTCTCATAGGAAAACACATAGGCTACATTCACTTGGAGGACATTTTTGTCTACATCAGTTGACTTGCAAAGTTGCAGCTCCTCATGATGACAACTCTTCTTCCATGAAGCCCATACTTTGTCAAGATAGAGCAGGCTTCTCAGTGCTCCCGGAGCGTTCTTCTGGATTCTTAAACAAATAAACCTCATTCTTCTTGGCTGTGGTGATATACAGGCCTGTGTGACTTGTTACCCAGCCGTCTGCAGTCCGTTTCTGAGGCTTCTTTCAAACCAACGAGGCCCCCTGCAGGTGCACACGCACTGATGTTCAAGTGAGCGACTCATATTTCTGTGAGCTGGTGCCTGAAGAGGGTCACCTCGGAGTTTTAGGAGTTTGACCTAATTTTCGGGTGATTTTAAAATTATGAAAATAATAATCATTTGCGTTTGGATGGCAGAAAATGTCTCTTTGTTGTGGGCGTTAAAAATGGGTGCTACAATTGCATTTTACACGTCAAAGTCTACTTTGCTGATCAAATGCCTTCGTTCTTTTGTTAAGACTAATTCACACTGGGATCTGATCCCAATTAAATGGACGATTGTCTAAAGGTGGATTACACAACTTTTCTGGCGGAGGGTCCATCACCTGCTTGTCTTCGTGGAGATGATATTGCTTTGTTTAGAATGTTCCACAGTGGAGCTTAAACCTTTCTACCTCAACGGATACAACTATAGGCTACTATCACGGGTCAGATCTATGGAGAGGCTCCCCTATTCCGAGACAGAATTATTGTATTTTTCAGCAATAGAAACACACGTAATGAATAAACGATAGATAGATGTGTTTAATGACTATTCTAGGCAAAGCAATAACATTTACATGAAGACAAAGAGGTGATGGATCCACCACCAGAAGAGTTACGCAATACACCTTTAACATGAACCACGTTTTTAAACTTTAATTCTAAATGTTCTTTTTCCTAAAACGTTGTACAGACTATTCAAATACTTTGTCCCTTCCTGATGCACTGACTGTGATCCCCGTGCGCCCCGTGGAGCGCGTCTCTTATCCTATTGCGCCCCACTGTGGATACCTAGAGATGAATCGTTCCTCGTTCACTTAGTAGGCCTAATTGTATATAAAACTATGTTAAGAATAGAATAGTAAGCCAGTTCTTTTATTAATTAGGCTGCAGTTTACGCTTTAACCCAAGAAAATGTAAAATACGTGCATACAACACGCAGGCATATTTTAGAATTTCATGGTAACAATTAAGACAGATATCACTGGCATCTTGAGTTAAAGAGAGCGCAGGAACATTGACGCTATGGCGTTTCTCTTAACATGTGTGAGCCTTTGCTGCCATCTAGCGGCCGGATATCGCAATATCCACAACTTCGCCTGCTCCGTGTTCGCCCTCCCTCCAACGCTCTCATCTCTCTGTTTAATATCAGCACTGTGGCGAATCTAATCTGGATCTCCTTTAAGGCAATAAAACCCAGATAGCCTCCTTTCAAATGAAACGCGTCGCTTATTATAGCTTTGAAATCCTCGTTTATTTAGCGATGTGCGTGATAGAAAAATGATGTATGTCGAAGTTCAAACGGGGCAAGGTGATGGATAATGGTGAGGAGGAACCGTGGTTTCCCGGGTGCTTTTGCAGTATTGTTTTTTTTTTTTTGTTTTTTTTCTTTGCCGCGACATTGTTATCCACGCGCGCTGAACTGTGCCACACGCGGACACGCCTGTTTTCACGTAACGGGTTTATCCCTTCGAGTAGCAGAGAGTCAATTTCACATCAAGTCAAGACTGTGAAGCAATCTGTTCCAGGCGTTCAGTGTAATTTTCTGCTGTCAACATAGGACACAAGCTGTGGTTGAAAAAAAAAAAAGTTTAAAATTTAAACATTTTTGAACATTTATAACATAATAGACCGCTAATTCTAAAAAAAATAATAAATAGCCAACGATATTAAAGCAGGAAATATTTACCGCACCAAAATCAGATTATGACAAATATAATATTTCCATATCTTCATAAAAAGGCGTTTGGAATTCAATGCGACTCAAAGCAAATAAGGAAAACGCTGCCCAGTTTTAAAAATAGTTTTCGCGCAGTGACGAGACACTTTTGGAAAGCGGAAAAAGTCGCCCTTTGACTGGTGAGGGGAAACAGTGATGAGAAGGCTGTTGTTGGCATAGTTCTATAAGGAAGAAGGACTGCCTGTTGTCCGTGAATAGGGCCTCTTTTCAAGACGCGAATAGATATAGCACTGATTTTTAATTCGTTTTTCTTTCAGAGACAACAATGCTTTATTTGAGAGCTCGATACAATTTGGGGTTTTGTAAGAGATCCCCATTTTTTCACCGTCACACCAGCTGCCCATATGGGACACTACGCGTGGAGTAAACACCACAATGGCACCGAGTGACAAGCAGGACAAAACCCCAAGGATACAGGTCCCCTAATCTGAGCAGAGCTGACAAACTCTAACTCTCTTAGTTTTACGGGAATGCCGCAGTGCTGCGTGTGTCTTTAGGCACGACTCTTACGCACTGCAACATTCTTTAAGTGAAGTGTCCCCATAATATACAATGTCAGTAATATATCAAAACATTTTAGTAACAAATGCCACGAATAACATGTCTGCTATTATCGCGGGATCATACTTTCTTTTATTTTTGCATGTCGGTGATTGCTTTGGCCTAGAAGCTCAACCAGTGGTAAAACACAGACGCCTTTGTGCCTAAAAGCAGTAGCCCCTTGAGATTCAATTCTGTAAATAATTAGCAAATCCGCCTAATTTAGATGTTTGCTCGCCGATGATAGGGGCGACTCTAGCATCTGTCCACAGATTGTGTGTGGGACAAATGCATAGATTTTTCAACCGTGTTATCATATTTACTCAAGATACTGTGCAATCTATTCAGTAGTCTCCTTATATTGCATGCGTTTTAGACGATGCAATATTATTGATGCTGGATCCATTCCACACACAATTACTGCTCTTAAAGGCGTATGTATTTCACGCGCTTTGGTCGCTGTTAAACAAAGAACCTAAGGGAGTCATTGATTATTCGTTCACCATTTATATATAACAAAAACAAGTTATTGCATTAAACGATTTTCTCATGTGCCAAGGCCGGGTGAGCCGTGGACGGTGACAAAAAGGAGAGCTTTCCACTCAAAGGACTTCTTATGTGGTGGAGCCCTCTTCTGCTAAGTGAGTGGGTTTTAGTCCCATTGCTGAGTGACTTTGGCTTCTTTATTAGTGACACGTTAGGATTGTCAAAATATATTCCCAGGATTAATTTAGCCTTTTTGAAAACGGACTTAAGTGCGCAAGAGATTTAAGACCAATTATTTGCCAAAACGCGCGTTTGACAATGTTTTCCTATGCGCCTCTCAAAAGCAGCTCAAGACACTTATATGATCAGAAGCACACATTTTATTAAAAAAGGTATTTTAAAAAATCATAAGTCTTCTCTCGACCACAGTATTATTTACAAGAATTCTCCATCTTTCTCAAAATTCGGAATTTCTTTGACCAGATCTGACGTTCCGAACGCTCCCAAAATCTATTTACAGAAAATAAAAACAATAGGAATAAGAGCTGAAAAGTTGCCAATGTTTATTCATGGCCATAAATATTTTTCGGTCCATAAAAGAAGCAAGAAATTATTTTATCTATAATTACAAAGTGGTTTGTACGTGCCGATAATAACACGAGGGGACAAAGTGGGCTAACAAAAATGAGAAAAAAACATCTCTACAACCAACACACAATTACAAAAAAGTTCACGAGAAGAGCATTGACAAATTTAATAAAATCTATAAGGGAGAGGTTTGGAGCCAGTTCTCTTAACGAAAACATGTAAACACGGCGCACACATGAGCCCCGATAAAAATGGGAGTATATATATGAGCCAAGCTGCAAAATGTAATGTCTCTTTGTTTTTGTGTTTTTCTTTATCTCTGCCTCTGTTGACACGCCCTATTTTGTGCCTCCAAAGAGCCAAAAGCCAGTGTCTATAATTTATCTCACCAAGTCCACTGTTGCGTCTGCACCAAGTGATGTGCTGAGGGGAACTGTGCCGTGGCCGCGCCGTACTGCGCATTATACTGCATGTGCTGGAGTGATTGGGCACTATACGCCGAGAAGGGAATCCCGGCCTGAAAAGTGGCCGCCAAGTCCTGAGCTTTAAGAGTGTGACACGGTTTTCCATCCCTGACTAAGACAGGGACAGCCACCCGCCTGGGAGAGGGGAGATGGGTCACTTCCATACCTTTTTCGGCCCGGGCTCTCTTCATCTTATACCGATGGTTCTGGAACCATATCTTGACCTGGGTCGGGGTGAGACGTATCAGGCTGGCAAGGTGCTCCCTTTCTGGGGCGGACAGGTATCTCTGCTGTCTGAAACGGCGCTCCAGCTCATAAGTCTGCGCTTTGGAAAACAACACCCTCCTTTTGCGCTTCTTGCCCGAATCGCTGCCACCGCTGCTGGATGTTTCCTTGTCGTTGTCCGGGGATTCATCGTCCGCTGACGGCTCCGGAGACTTGGCAGAGTCCTGCGAACTCGCTGAGAGGCCGTGCACTGCGCCGAGGACAGAGAGAAATACTGTCAAAATGTTATGTTGGTCATGATACAAAGTTATTTCCAATAAAAAAGTCATAACCTGTTGTAAATAGACGCTTCGCTATATTATGTTAAAATCATCTATGGTTTATATTTCATTTCAAATACTTTGCTCATTTTAACACTAAAATGTGGAAGAGCCCAAATCCCAGCTAAAGGGAAAAGCAGTGAAGCATTCACACGTGCATTGTCTGCCCCTAAATCCCCATAGAATGCAGTCCTATACAACCCCGATACTTTCACCTAACAAACAGCGAACCCATTTTAACATCTCAGTCCAGTCGTCTTAAATCTTAGACTTTGTATAAAATACAAATGTGAACATGAGCCTTAAAGCACTATACGTGGATAAGGCAAGGACCGCACAGTTTGATGATGCATGCAGATGGGTGCCCACCCAAGTGCAC
>KN498614.1:5069-24333 GCA_000787155.1 Scartelaos histophorus | reverse complement strand
TTTGGTTGGCTCCCTGCAGTGAAGAGGTTGATACTGTGTCTGTGCTTGTTTGAAGCGGGATTGCTCAGATAAAAAATGGATACGCCGTCAGATGATGTTTGAGTTGCGCTGATGGGCGCAGGATGCCAGTGAACTATTACAGGGTGGAGCCTAGGCACTGATTTCTTATTCAACTCTGTCAGTTAGGTGGGGAACAGATACTGATATGTGTATGACAAATTTGCACTGCATTGTGAAGATATAAAACTGACTCTTGTGGGCGTTCAGACACATTATAATCCTGTTACCTCATCTGAAACATACCTTGAGTTTTGTTTCATTCACACATGTTTAAGTAACCCTTTATTATTAGTGTGTCTGCATCTCCAAAGCTCAAAATGCTCTGTTCCATCTTGTGATGTCAGTAAGTGCATCTTTACCTTTTGTTCTGTAGAGAAAGCAATTGCTGAAATGAACATTTAAAAAGTCAACCAATTTCTGTATTACCACATCAGAAGGTGGAACAGAGCAACTCAGCTAAATATGCACATGTGTGAATGAAACGAAACACAATTCCAGCTCTGTTTGTGATGAGGAAACAACATTATAACATAGATGAGTAAATAGCATAATATGAGCCCTTTAACAGTCTGTAACTAAATTAAAAAAATAGTTATTTTTGGTGAAATATTTGGGAATGCTGTATGGTTTCTTATCATAGTTCTTATTCAAAGTTCCAGTTCATTCATTCTTCAGCTTCTCCTCTTGTAGACTGGTGAAAGGTCCTCGCGTGTAGACTAGCGGAAGCATGGCTGCGTCTACGGCCAACCACCGATCTCACACGAGACGCACCGGTCAGGACCTACTGGAATTTAACCACCAACCTTTGGGTTTGTGGGTGAACTCTCTACTACCGAGTCTGCGGCTGCCCACTGGTACTAACACCACGTGACAGCTCTTTATATGGCTAGTTTTGTACTGGCTACAACTGAAATCATGAAATAAAAAATAAAATACACGTTTTTCCTCATTCCTTTGGACATTGATACATCGAGTCTTTGTAGTTCTTCAGTAACCTCGGTAACCTCAGCATCCATCTAGAGTTATATATCGTCACCTTCCTAAAATAAGTCACTTTTTGCCTAAGTTTACTTTGCCATAATTTATGCCATAATTTCAATTTTGAGGGGAGTTTTTTGTGTTTCCTAAAAAACCTGAAAAAATGACTATTATTTAAGGAAGGTGTCGATATTTAATGGTCTTGTATTACACAAACTGAATCAGGTGAGCATGATAAAGTAGTAGCCTTCTCAAAAACATACCTAGAGTTGTTTCATTCATAAATTTTTGTGTATCCCTTTATTCTTACTCTGTCTACATCTCTAAAACTGAAAATACTCTATTCCACCTTGTGATATCATGTAGTAATTTAATTAGAGTTAAGGACTTAATAGCTCCTTTTATGTTTAGTTCAGTGGAGGTAGATTGGAAATTGCAGGATTAAAAAAAAATATATTGAAGGTATTGCATGGAGTTTAAAAACCCAATGGAGCACTCCCTGATATCACAAAGTGGAACTGGGTGTTGAACTTGGCCTTGACATGCAGTATTTGTGCATTAAACACGTGTGAATAAAACAAAACACAACTCCAAGTACGTTTTTGATGAGAAAACAACATTATAACACAGCTCAGAAAACAGCGTGGCATCGGCTCTTTAATTTGTACTGCTCATTTCTACAATATAATCCATTCAATCCCACCTATGAGCAGCCTATAAGCTCACCAGAGACTTAAGCTATTCCCCTATAGTTCCCTGAAAGCAGCAGTGGGCCTCACATGCTACAACACGACTCCTAATCACTTCTGACATAAAACTACAAGTATAGAGTTAGTTGCATTAAAACTCACAGGACCACAGTGTTATTTCTGCTACTGCTGCTGATCTATTAGTTTAGCCCCTACCCGGCTAAACAATCATTAACAGAGCAATAATAACTACAACTTTTATGCCAAGCTGTGCACATTTCTGTCATAAATACACAGTTATTCAGTCTTGTGCGGTTGAGGACGGGGGCGTTTGCGTCTGGACACCCCTCTGGTATTATGTTTATGGCCTTGATAAAAAAAAAGAGAGACAGTGTTCGCAGGGCACCCCGCTCCCACTTTCAAGCACCCGGCCACAATTGAGTGTGGCGTCGAGATTCCAATCAGGGCCGAGCCAGCAGACGGCAGGGATTATTTATGCTGGAAAAGTGAGGGAGACCTCGAAAGATGGAGGATCAGAGAGTACACAGGCGCTGTACTTTTGAGGACCGACAGTCAGGCTTCATTATGGAAGGGTCCTCAAAGGGAACGTTTTTCCAGTTGAGGTTGAAAAAGCACTAATTTGCAGTTAAATCTTGGGTTTAGACACGCAGTTAGTAGGATTAGTGTTAGTTTTTAAGTATTTATGGAGAAATGCTTTATAATCAAATGAAAATAACATTGGCACCGCATTCAGAACCATGATTCAAACTGGGGATAATGTAGTTCAGGGGTAAATGCGCTATTCACTGAAACCAATTATTGTGTCATTGACAATATTTCTTTTCAAGGCTCCTAGTAACAATTTTTATTTATTTATGTTACGGAAATTCAAGAATAATATGTCTCGAGAACTGAGAATTGGATTTGGTCTCCTTGTGGTTGTAGGCAGAGTATGACAAGAATGTTACGCTAATCAACTATTTACTGAAAAGTTGAAGCTTAACTTTTTTAGAACTTGATCGGGTTTGTGGTTTGAGAACATATAAAAATCAAATTTTTTTTCTTGCAATGTTGCCAGTACAGTCTGCACCGATGAATTTCAGTTGATTAATAGTTAAATAGAACAAAGTGGTTACGACATCTTAGGACTTTTTGAGAAACTGAAAAAAAATGTGCACAACTCATCCACTGCCAGCATGTGCATGTTTTTTGTAAAGCAATGTTGTAACCGGCGTGTTTTCTTTCTTATGCAAAGCCAATGGAAAAGGCTACGCTTCATAGAGCGCAGATCTCAATGTTCTTACTACATTAGCATTTTTCATACACACAAACATGTTCCAAAACAATGGCTGTCTCTTTTTTGGGGGTCTGGCAGCGTTTTGTGAAACAAGCCCACACCACAGCAGCCAAGCCACATCAAAGGGCCCCAGCGCACTGAGGGGCACACCAATAACTGCCACTAAGTTTCTCAGGCGCTGGCTACAGATACATGGGATCATGCTAATACCAGCCCACTGAGCTCGCTCCATCTCACCACCATCACCACTATTGTAAATACTTCTCAATATGTATTTACACTGCAGCGGCTCGGGAAAAAATGAGGTGAAAAGCTGAAAAAGTGGTTTGGAAAAATGGCGGAGTGTCAGTCAGATGGAGGTAAGCCGCTGTTATAATAAGACTGTGTGAGCAGATATAGCAGGATCATGATGTTATGGCTATAGCATAAACAGCACGCAACCAGACCTTAAACTCAACTCACAACATGTAGGTGATTTTTAATTACTGTGGAGTAGATTTATTAATCCATTGACTGAAACTTATAGATCTAAGTATGTAGTTTACATTCGTGGCACTGTGGTGTTACCAGGTCAAAACAGTTAGTGGAAAATACACATAACCATAATCTCCTCAGATATTTATAGGATTTTTCCTGACCTTTAAAGCCCTACTCATATTGACAGGATTATTTTCAGTGAAAGAAATTGGGAAAAAGCAAAATGTTCAGTCAGTTTTATCAAGACATATACCGTATTTTTCGGGCTATAAAGTGCACTGGATTATAAGTCGTAGTATCAAATAATACGTCAGTTGTGTCAGTGTCCACACATAAGGAGCATCGGATTATAAGGCGCAATAAGCGAACGAGTTATAACCCGTGTTATTAAAAGTGAGGAAAGGTCTTAAAAGGCGATTTATATCCAAAGCATGGGAGCACGTTAGAACACATTCCCTCACTTTCCATGGTGTGGAACTGGGAATGACATGCACAATACAAACTTGCGGGAATCATGCAGAAGGAAGGAGCACGTCTGTCACAGATGTGTTCAGGCACTTTGCTGCATCCAGCGGCACCTGCGGAGGCGACCCGGGGTATTAAGTTGGCTGATGATGAAATCTATAGTTGTTCCTAGGTCAGGAAAACTACGACGGCGAAGCCCATTCTCTCTCAGGACTCTCTTGAAGTGTCTCAGACGCCTTAACGCAAAGTGTGTGCACGGGTTATAACTCGTATTAATATCTTGTGCTCACGCCTTATAATTCGTTCTCACGCTTATTATTTTATATTCACCTCTTGGAGTAATACGTTATTCGCCGTAATGTGTACAACATAAAATCAGTTGGAGGTAGTAAACACAACCAAAGGTCCCTTTTTTCTTTTTTTTCCTTTGAGTTTTTGTTTTGTTTGTTTTTCATATCTGAACAGTTTCGACTGCTGCTCACTGTCAGGTATGGAAAGAAAACAAACTCTGGTCTGAAAAAAAGAATATCTTTGAATACATCAGAACCCCAAATAAACCTCATTGGACAAAGGCTTATGGTGGATCATTACAACAAAGCAGTGTGCAGAAAACTTTAGCTGATTCTATTTCAAAGTAAACACATACATCTTTCCATTTCACAAAGCGACTCCCTCAGCTCTTTTTGATTTTTGCCCAAACAAAAATGCTGTTCTCTTATTGGTCCAAAGAGTTTGATCCACCAAATCTAAGTTCAAATGCAGCAAGAAGAGTTACAAGTGGATTCCTGATCTCACACTCACATCGGTACTTCAGAAATATTAGGAACATACTAAAGTGCACATTGATTTGTGACTATCAGTCGACATCATTTACACCATTATAAATTCATATATTACTATAGTGGACTTTACATTGTATTTGACAAACTAAGAGAGAAGATGCTACTGTATCACTAGACTGAAGTCATGTGATGCACACAGTGTGGACAAAGAGCAGACAGAACCCAGGAGAACAAATGTCTCCTTTTCCATCACCCTCAGACCTACGTCAGCCCATATGTGAACAATTACATGGCTCGCTCCTGTGAATAAATTAGTCTAATCAACTTCTCTCTTCCCTGACATCCGCACCTAAATCCCCCGCTCAGTGAAAAACCCAGTGATCCCTGGTCTGGAGACACCCTCAGTGCCCATCCTCTATTTGCCCATCCTGTTTAAACTGTTGGAATAAACCGTAATAATAGGACAGGGGCTTTCCAATGGTTAAATGTCACCCTTGATTATGCTCCACTCCTCAGAGACAAATAAAATCATAGCTCTATCATACCGTCTTCCACCTCAATGTCTCTTCTAAGAAGCTCTTCTGAGAATGACATGGTTTAAAAACACAAAGAATCGAGCAGTTTACAAAGCACATGTACCTGTGGAGAGCTGTGGTAATACAGGGAGGACATGCTAACCTCACAGAAATCATACAGAACAGGGCGCTCTAATAAACCTGAGCAAGAAACATGGATTGAACAATATGTGAGCAGTGGAGAGTGACTGACCATGCTCATAACAAATTAACTTTATTGACATTTTCCAACACATGTGGTGATAGTCAACACTGTCACAAATGAGATAACAGGGCTGAAGTATTTGTGCGCACGCCGACACATATCAGACTTTTACTTGGCAGCCTCTGGCTGGAGCCTGACATCTTGTGATGGCTAAACTGGTTCTTCACTACAGCTGCTAGTCTCCTGGCAACAGATGTCTTGTGTTCTGGCACACAGTGTGCTCTGTGCCCGCTCACCTGGCATATCCGCACTATACATGTCACTGGACTATTATTACCACAGGCAACATGGCACTGGCACACATACATATGGGGGTGATGTATCATCATGCAGGTTCATTTGAACAGGCAAAATACAACATTATTCAATGTTTAAGGACACTACAATCAGTGGAGCTTTCAAATGACACTAATGTGATGGTGGGGAAAGTCAGTCCTAGTGATTTTTTCAGATGACTGTCACCTGAGTCACTTAAACAACACAACATAAACAACAGCAGCACAACACAAATGAGCAGAAACCAAACCTGAGCTTTGACCATATATGAGCATGTAGACATTATATGTGGGTAGTAATTCTACAGGCATAATGTGGTACTGCTCCATGAGATATATTTGATGCTTTTGCATGGTCCTTCCTATCCCAAGATGTTTATGCTAATTTAGTCAGTCATTGTTTAGTGGTTGATTTACTTGTTTTCCTTTAGTTTTGTGTGCTTTAGTACTTTTCTTTTGATCCCTGCCTCAGGATTAAGTGAACAAACACTGTCCAAAGGGCCCCAGGGAGCGAGCTAGTCAATGTGGTGATTACAGAGACATGAATAAACAGTAACACATTCTTTCAGTATGTATGTAGACAAGAAATGATGATTTCTTACTTTTTGTGTTGGTTCTCCTTCCGGTCAGCTGAGCCCAAACTCTGTAAAAAGAAAAACAATACTACTATTACAATTTGCATAAGACTGGAAGTCGGCGTAATAAAGGAATTTAGTGTGCCCCAGGGCAGCTGTGGCTGAAAAATATTATCACCCCCTAAACGTGAACGAGTGAATGTGTTAGCTCCATATTGCTCTTAAAACGCTAAGCCTCTGTTTAGGCCTGATCTGCCTCAGCAGTGCCTTTAACGCAGCTTATAGCCCCAAGCAGTGCTCAGATGATCAGCTCCACCTTGTAACCATTACACGACTAATGACCTTGTCTCTAGTGAAAATAATTATGAGGCTGGCTGGGATTTCAAACACTTCTCCAATGAATAAACTCTATCCACAGGCATTTGAGTTATTTGAGTTCATCCACAACCCAAAAATATTTCCCAACAGCTTGTCTCTGCAGGGGACAATTGGGCGCATCCCTGCGGCACAGCTGACTTATCCGATATGAAGTCATGCTGAGACAGGTAGCCTTAAGGTAAGCTCTGGCCAAAGGCTAATTCAGGCCAGTCAGAGAGAAGTCAGAGACATGCCCCGCAGGGAAAAACAACTACTTCCAGTTATATGGCTCTGTGTGGCACCTTGGGGTATATCTTCTGCAGCTTCTTTGTGGAAAAGGTGGTTATGATGTAAATATGATCTGACCTGTTAATTTAGCATATTGAGCATGACAGTGTGAAGTAGCTTCACCAACAGCACAGGAACAGCAGCACTAGAATGTGTGATGAGATTATCAATATATACTTGGTCAAGTGAAGATACAAGCAGAATTATTATGATGATGGATATGAACTTGGGGATATATGTATGTAGAACTCTATTTAAATGTGGAATAGTAAAGCAAAATGCACCAAAGTGACGTTTTAAAGACTTTTTGGGACTTCCAAGTAAGAAAACTACGTTGTCCAATGGGAGCTGTAAACGTCACTGCATCAAAGAGTCAGCAACCCCTATGGATAGCTGCAGATCACGCTAGTGAGTACCAAAATGACTACATAATGCTGCTGAATCCTTCATGTATCGATAAAGAAAAATAAATTAGACCATAAAGTAAGTAGTGAGCAGTAGGCATTTGCCAGTGGCAGTGAAAATGGGGGTTGATCGACGATATAATCTTGAAAGTAACTGATTAAAGATTGCTCAAACATGCTTGAATCGCTGCAAATACAACTTCGAGAGGTTATATGAGAAGGGGAAACAACTATAGCATAGTTAAAAGCTCTACAAAGTGGTTTTTGCATAATAGGTCTGTTTTAAGGCACACTGTGTAACTTCTCTGGTGGGTGGTGTGCCCAGAGATGCCCATGGAGATGCAACATAAAGTATCTATCGATAATTTCAATTATAGGTGTTTTTCTTGCTGTAAAATGAATGGCTCGCCTCTCCACAGATCTTACCTGTCACCTGGCCTTGGAGCACAGACAAGTAGATGACAGATGCTCCACTAGAAAAGTTACATAGTGCACTGTAAATGAATAATAGTGATGTAGATGATGTACAGTTATGACATACGTTAAGACAAAACCCAGGCAAACCATTTCACTCATGAGGCATGATCAATAGTTATGCTTCTTTCGCATCTGCACACAAGTCAGTCTGCATTTTAACAAAGCCTTTACTTGTAGCTAAAGAAAGGACTGGGATCACACCATGTCTTCCCTTTCAGAGCCCACATCAGACGGCGGTTCAGTTTAATGCTAGCGCCGGTGACATTTGACCAGCTCCTGACTCCTTCTCTGCTCGTTCTTTTATGTGCACAGCTCTGTGACATTTGGAGCAGTCAGTGGTGCTCCTGCTCTTATACCTTTGCATATGTGCCCCTGGTGTGAACAGGGCATACCCTACTGAGCGTGACCTTTCACCTCTATGCTCCCCTACAGGTAGAGCTGCCCCCTGTGGGCTAGAGGGAGTCCTCTGTTTGAGCCACCTTACAGCCTCCGCTAATGACCAGCACTGCTATATTTAGAACACGCTGTCTGCTGTCCATTCACATCATTATGATCTAGTTTTTGTCTAACTTATCTTTCATTTTGTACCTCCACCTTTTCAAATATACATACATACATACATACAAGTATAAAATTACATACTTCTGTCTCCAATTAAAATGCCTTTTTTCAGTTTTATATTTTAAGACTAACCTTTACATTGATGGATACTCATCTTGAATGTGCAATATGACAGCATCTGTTATGAAGTTTTGTTTAATTTAGATGTGAATTTGAAATATCCTCAACAGGGAAATGATATTTACTGATCTGGACATGGAAAGTGATTCAGTAACTCAAAAATGACAATAATCAGAGGGAATAATAAAAACGGAAAATTCATCATCCAGCTCCATCTCCATCTCCATTCTATATTTAGAAAGTGCATCTTTCTCTGACCAAACTCCCACCAAATACTTTTCCTGAACAGTCAAACCAAGAGTGATAAATGTGAGCCGTGCATTACAAAGGCAGCTAAACAGTGTGATTAGTGAACACTGTCAGTAATTACCATCACACCACACTCTGCTGTCAGATTTGTGCTCTGAGTGGCAGCTGCATACCTTTACAGCAGCTCCAACAGCTGTACTTCCACCATTACAATACCCACCCCACTACAAATGCCTGGAAACCATAATCAGATTATTTCCTAACACTTTCACATACAACTCGAAGCCATGCAAACAACTTCTCCACTCCCAGAACCTACCTGTCGAATCAAAGAAGAACGCACAATCCCCAAACTCCCAATTTCCAGTCACCTGTCAAACTTCTGCCTTTCCCCCGCGCCTGTAACTCCTTTCACGTTCCAGGAGCGATTGGTCTCACGGCTGGATTTGTTTTTTCCTCGGCAAAGCTTCCGTGGCTGCTCGCTGCCGCTGCCGACTTGTTGTACTTTAATTGTGGTTGCTAGGCGATAAGCTTCTCCAATTCTGCACGCGGAGACGAGGAGGGGAGCGACGGAGGTGGGAAGGGGGTAAGGAGCGAGAGAATAGGTGACGGGGGGTGGAAGGAAACGCTCATTATAGACACAGTAGCCTCCGGAGAGTACAGGTAGGGGGTCCATACAGTACGGGGGGTGATGGATGAGGAAGTGAACAACAGGTGGATTTCGAAAATGTCTCAACATCTCTTACGTTTTGATGTATGTGGAAAGATACGTTATTAAGAATGCAAATCATATTAATCAGCAGTAGTGTAGCAATTAGTTAATGAGCCATTTTCTACAACACAAGCATTAAAATATGTCTCTAGACTCCACAGGTGTTTGACAATTAAGCCCACCTGATATAGAGGTTCAGTTTTGTAATGTACTTTTTTTAAATGGTAAAACATAAAAAACATATTAGTTCAACAAGGGACATACACAAAATTGCTGCCATAAAAGTTGTGTGTATTATGTAAGGGCAATAATGTGGTGTCTTGCACATTATGACCCGCACAGTGTAAATGAGTAGAGGAATATTGCAGTACTGAATAACTAAACGCAAAAGAGCAATGTGTAGTTCATATTGACAAAACTGTAAATAATATTGGCTCTTAACGGTTTATATTGTTTTTTGATTCTGATATTGCTAAAACAGAGTTTGTTTAGTTTAGGATGAAATTTGAGTTTATTTTGTCCAGGGAAATGTTAATCTGTTACAAGGATTAGACGGGGAGAGTTAAAGATGCACTATATAACTTTTTTGTAACTCTGTTCCACCTTGTGATGTAATGTGGTAAAACAGGAAGTGCTCCACTGTGTTTTAAAACTTCATAAACCTTCATTCATTTGGGTAATTTCAGACCTGAAATTGTCAGTTTCTACTGAACTAAAGGTAAAAAGTAGCCATTAACTTGAAAACTATCGCTCCATGACACCAGAAGGTGGAACAGAGCATTTGGAGCTTTGAAGATATAGACAGACTAATAATAAAGGATTACTCAAAAATATGTCATGAAACAACTCTCCAGGTATGTTTTTAAGGGGGTAACAACATTTTAACATGGCTTTTCACGCAAGTTCACAAGAATCCATTTTGTGTGATATAATAAAAAGGTCCTATATGATTGTATTATGTCAATATAATTATTTCCAGATGCAGAGCCATGAAAGGGCGTTAACATTTGATCAATGTCTCCATCCTCTAAACTACACACTTGGACTTTTAACAACACGAGTATCAATACAAATCCATGGGGCAGTAGAATGTGAATACTACTTATCGGCCGGTGACCTTTGATGCTCCCGTGCGCTCTCCTGGAGGTGGTCCCCTATGTCTATAGTGTATAGAGAGTGGACGTATGTGTCATATGGTGTTACAGAGGGTGACTCACTGTGTTTGCAGTCACTGACTGTGGTGGGAATTCATAAATATCTGCCAGCACATTGTCCACTCAGTCTATAGTGTGACGCCTATGAAGCACACACGGAGAAGGCAGCATTACTCATAGCTGCTGGAAATGTCAGTCGAAGAAAAAACACACAGGAAATAGTGTCATCTCGTCCTCTTTATGTGACGGCTCGGGCTGATTGCCGACGATACATCAAACTCTCAAATAAATGAGATACTGTGTGAAATGTAAACAAACTAAATGTGTCAGTGCAAATCTGTGTGGGGCTAATTACAATTAATTACATGATCTAAATAACAGTTGATATTTAGGCTGATATTGTAGGGCTTGTTTTCATGACAACAGAGAAGGTCTATGACAACAGAAAAAAACTGTTTTCGCCCCTTATTGATTTATGACAATTTTTGATTTGATTTGTCTTTCTAAAATGTTTATTTAGAGTCTTAGTGAGTGTCAGGAGTTGTGTGTTGTTTCATTCACACATGTTTAACACACATTCTAGTATTTAGACTGTGTTCTTCTCTTAAACAGAAAACACCCTGTTCCACCTTGTGATGTCATGTAGCAATACAGGAAGTGCTTCTCTGAGTTTTTAAACTCCATACAGCTCCACTTTGTTTTTAAACTCCACATACTTCACATTTTGATCATTTTAGTCATGACATTGCAAATTTCTTCTGAACAAAAGGTAAAAAGGAGCTGTTATCTTGAAAACTACTGCTTCATGACATCACAAGGTGGCATTTTGAGCTTTGGATACACAGGATTACTCAAACATGTGTGAATGAAACAAAACACAACTCCAGGTATGTTTTTGAGGAGGTAACACGATTCTAACATAACTTAAAGCTCACAAGAGTCAATTTGCATAATATAAGCCCTTTAAATATCACAGACATAAAGTATCATTTGTATCACATTTGTTGTAGCATGTTTTAGTCTCTTTCTAACCTCCAAGCTGTTTACTGAACTTGAGATGTTGCCAAGTAACTAAATTAGGTTTGGTGTCATTTTTTTCCCCATTTCTGGAGTGATAAGTAAACATTAAGTACTAAAGCCAAAAATATACAGTATATGCCAGCTAATCTCATTATACAGACTATTTTAGTGACTCGCTGGGAGAACTCAGTGGGTAATGCTCCGGGGAGGGGAGAGTGAATCTAGGATACATTTCATTCATAGAGTTTCCTGGGGGGTCCACGTGACAGTCACAACAATCAGCCACGTCACAGCAGGGGGCGAGAGAAGATTAGTGTGAAAAAGGCCGGCGAAGGTCAAAAAAGAAAAAATATGCATGCGTCGAACTGGCTTAAAGTGAAAACAAAATTAAAATGTGAAGTTTGCAGGTGGTGCGAAGCTAAAGAAATCAATAGGTCAAAATTGAACTGACCCAGAACATTTTTATTAGAACAAACTAAAACAAACTGCTTTTCATAACACTGCAAACAACTTTAAATGTTTTAGAAGTATATTAGAAGTATTATTATAGTAAATCTTATAGGGATAACAATGTAGAGGCGTTCACAAACAAACAAAATGGCTGATGATTTGATAATGTCATAATTTAAAGGTGCACTGCCTAACATTTCTAGTGGGGGTAGTCAATGCTGCATTATAATTCAGATCCGTGGACCGTCACCCCATTCACAAATTGAATTTTTGCATTTTTAAGCAATAGAAACACCTGTAATGAACAAACACTATATGTATATCATGGAACATTCAAGGTAAAGCAATGACATCTCCATGGAGACGAATAGGTGACCCCCCCACCCCCATCAGAAAAGTTGAGCTATGCGCCTTTTAAGATGAAATGCAGAAGTTTATATAAGTCTATGGGAGATTCACTGTTTTGGAAAGAAATATCCAAACATATTATCCCCAAATGTTGAATCTTCTTATTTGTTCGGGATTAGCTCATCAACCTTGCCGTATTAATCTTATTGTTTAAAGTCCTTTCAACTGATGGAGACTCTTTTAGGGTCGAAGCTATTGTGGAAAAATAAATAAATAACTTTTGTTTGTTTACGCCGACAAAGAAGACACTGAACTTTTGGTCAGTTTTTTTTGTTTTATGCGGAGAAGCGGCGGTAATTACGGAGATATTAACCTCCTTCAAGATGACACGCCGTTTTCATCTGTTGTTTTGTGGCTTAATTACAATTTTTAAAGGTCCTATGCAACACAAAAAAACTGTTGTGAGCTCTTATAATGTTGTTAAATTATTTTATTTTTTTATTAATCTGTCTACATCTCCTAAGCTCAAAATGCTCTGTTCCACCTTGTGATGTCATGAATCTGTAGTTTTTAAGTTAACAGCTACTTTTTTATCTTTTTCTTTAGTAGAGGTTAACAATTCCAGGTCTGAATTCATCCAGATGATTTTAGTGAAGCTGTGTGGAGTTTAAAAACACAGTGGAGCACTTCCTGTATTACCACATGACATCATAAGCAGCAGAGTGTTTTCAGTTTGAGAATTAGGGCTAAATATGCAGGATTTGTGTGTTAAATGTGTGTGAATGAAACAAAACACAACTCCAGGTATGTTTTTGATGCGGAAACATTATAACAGATCAGAAAGCAGCGCAATACGGGATCTTTTAGCTTTAATTCTTTGTATTTTATCGCTATTATCCAACCAGACTTCTAAGACCAAAATATAGAGCTGCTGCAAGACCAGAATAACCAGATTTTGTCAAACGCTCCATTCAAACAGGTCTTAACCTACTTGCCCACTAAGTGTAATTTTAGCCACGTTTATTTGACACTTGACACTCAAAAGTATGTCCACCGCCTCCCGTACTGCCAGGGCGGGTCTGCACTTTTACAATGTCATTATTTGTACAGGACTCCCCCCTCCCCAAGCTCCTCGGTTCCAATACCAACTGTAAATCAACACAAGAGAGAGCGCGAGCGTCTGTGCATATTTACCCATAAATCACCGCAGCGGAGCCACCTGCAATCACGCTAATAGAGTTGGAAGACGTGCTGTCATCCGGGCCATGATGTCACCCGGGCCGGCTCGCGTCTGCGGGGGTGTGGGGGCGCTCGGAGGGGAGGTGTGTCTGTGGTTTGTATGGAAATGTATGTGCGGCATAGGCGTAAGTTTAATCAAATGCATTTATGTGAATAGATCTGCCGTAAACACGCGAGTCCTATATGGTCTGGTGGTTAGCGCCGGCTTACAATGGTGTGTGGGATTCCGTCGAGAAAATCTAAACAAGTGGAGCGGTTAGTAAGGGCCTGCCACGTTTCCACACAATGCAGCTCATTCACATAAATAACCGGGGACTTTGAAAACGGGACCCTTATTTACTTCTCCTCTGTAGATAATTGGCCTGTTAAGTTTTGGGCTTGGATTGAGAGAAAAAGTGAAACATCGAAGGTCCTACATTACACATAATTGACTCTTGTGAGGTTTAAGCCATCTTCTAATGCTGTTACCTCATCAAAAACATACCTGGGTTGTGTTTTGTTCCATTCACCCGTGTTTGAGTAATCCTGCATTATTAGTCTGCTCTATTCCACCTTGTGATGTCATCTAGTGGTAGTTTTCAAATTAACATTTACCTTTAATCTTTAGTTGAAAGGAGATTGGCAAATCCAGATGATTCTAGTGAAGGTGTATGGACTTTAAAACCACAGTGGAGTAGAGCTGTGTTGAAAAAATCGATTTTCCGATTCTGAATCGATTCGCATATTAAATTCTCAATATCGATTCGCGCGTCCAAAAATTAATTACTAAATATATATAAATACAATTATTTTTTAGTAGCCTGTTCCCCCGGTAAACATTTATCTATCTAAGTCGCGTCGGCTGCTTTGCGCATAGAATCAACCTCGCTTCGCGCCGCGGTCTCAAACTCCCGAATATTGCACGTCTGCTTGGGAGAGTGAGGCACATAGCGAAGTTTTTCCATCGCAGTACTACAGCCACTCTCACAGTCATCAGTAACTACCAATACTTGCATAATTTGCTGTTAAATGTCAATCTAATGCTAGTTTTAACATGTTGTATGTAAAACAGGTTAAGGTTAAAAAAATGTTTTTAAGAACACTAACCAGAATCGAGATTGGATCTGGTCGGATCGAATCGGGATAATCGATCCTTAATCTTAAGAATTGGAATCGAATCGATTCTTGAGATTTGAATCGATACCCAGCCCTACAGTGGAGCATTTTCCCCTATTGTCACATGTCATCACAAGGTGGAACAGAGGGTTTTCAGTTTGAGAGAACTCTAGAAATTATAACATAGATCAGAATATAAGTTAATATGGGCCCTTTGAAGGAGTCATATTATTCTTTTTTGTGTTTAGTATTTGAACTATAGCGGAAGTTGATCTTTTTTTATTTTTTATTGTAAACAGCAGTATTGGTCTTAATAACTGACACAGATTCACAAACAAGCACCTGGTTCAAAACCGCAGAAACTATTGGCCTCATCAATATCTGAAAAATTAGTATGTGACATTTTTAAATACTACATGTTTCACTTTAGATGATTTATTGAATAATTAAATGCGAGATCAGAACAGTGGGCAGAGACAGGTGATGGGTGAAAACAAACTTAAGCCTTGGATGCAGAAAAATACAGGATTACTCTAACCTGGATCAATCAAAATACAACTTTGAGTAAACTAATGATGAGGGAGTTCCATTATAACATGGTTAAAATCTCATAAAAGTCGGTTTTACATAATACGTCCCCTTTAATATAACTCAATCTTATGAAAAGTCTGGTTAAGATGGATTGGCTGCCAGTGCTATCTGTCAGCCAAGCAGTTGGAGCATCATCAGAGAAAACAGGGCTTGAAGTGGGAGCTTAATAGTCCGTGCCACTGCTTAAGCTGCGAGTGCTTTGATGGAAAAGATGAACTTGACAACTGTAAATGGCAAAATAATAAAGAAATTTAGAGGGAAAACG
Organism: Scartelaos histophorus; assembly: GCA_000787155.1. Taxonomy (NCBI): domain Eukaryota; kingdom Metazoa; phylum Chordata; class Actinopteri; order Gobiiformes; family Gobiidae; genus Scartelaos; species Scartelaos histophorus. The sequence continues at coordinate 8,625 of KN498614.1, read as the reverse complement.
CATAGGCCATTCTGTTTTTATATCAAAGTGGATTAGTGCAAAGGCGTCTGCTCGTTAGAAAAAACACATTAATGACATTGTGTTATTACAGATTTATTGTGGAGGTTTGAGGTTGAGGCTTTATAAAGGGCCCATCTATGTTATAATATTGTTTCTTCATCAAAAATATACCCGGAGTTGTGTTTTGTTTCATTATTCACACCTTTAACACGCAGACCCTGCATATTTAGAGTTCTACTCTTAAACAGAAAACACTGTTCCACCTTGTGATGTCCTGTGGGAATACAGGAAGTGCTCCATTGCTTTTTAAAGTTTATAGACTAAATAGAGATTAACTAAAATCATTTGGTTAATTTCAGCCCTTGACTTTCCAATCTCTACTAACCAAAAAGTAAAGGGTAGCTGCTCACTTAAAAACTAACAACTACCATTACATCACAAGCTGGAAGGAGCATTTTGAGTTTTGTAGATGGAGACAGACTAGTAAAGAATTACTCAAACGTGTTAACTCCAAGTATGTTTTAACAACATGGCTTAAAGCTCCCAAGAGACATATTTGTATAATACCAGACCTTTAAAGCATTTTTTGTTCCATTGTTTAGCTGAATGTAAAGACATTAAGTACAATTTTCACTTTAACTTTGTGCTTGGCTGTATTTCACACTTTGAAACAGTAATCTAACATATTGTTGTGTTGATATGCAATATCCTGATTGAAACACAGAACAAAGCTGCCTAAACCATTTTTAATTGAAAATGTTAATGTGTTTTTGCAATAACAATATGAATGCCTAGAGAAGATTTTATAGTACGTAGATGTATTACTAAACAGAGAAAGACTTGGTAGTTATGCTTAACTTCACAGATATTGGATTGTACATGGGATTACTTGTAAAACAGAATTGCAAAAGCTTTCCTCACTGTGTGTTTGGACAGTAAGTCAACACAAGCAAAGGGAGCTAATTATAGAAAGCCGGTACACACACCATCCTCAGATAAAACTACCTCCACTTTGCGTGAATCAATAAGTCACGTCAACACTACTACATCTTTTTGTTCTAAATCAGTCATGAGTAAACTGCACCGCCCCCTGCCTACACATGTAAATCGTACCACACACTACACTATAAACAGTGTCCCTCGTGACTCAAAGTGAGCCCGGTGACGACACAGTGATCGGCATGCTAATCATATCAAAGAAGTGGGGGAAGCTTCCAGGGCCAGTGACGCATTCGGAGAGGATGTTTGTACCACGGATATTCTCAATCGTACAAAGTAGAGACACAGCTATCTTCAAAAATAGTCAACCAACCTAGACAGGCACCAGTGGAAATGGGTCTATTTATTTCACCTCATTAGAATTAAATGATCCATCGGTTACAGTGGACCCTGGTTTTAACGATGGGAAAGAGCTCGGGGCCCCTAGATCGGACTTTGATGTGCAGCATCCGTCAGCCGTCCACAACAATTTACTGTCCTCTTTGGCTTCCTGTTACACAGGCCACAATACCTCACGCTTCTCATTACGATATTGTAATAGTTAAAAATGTACTTTTATATGACACATTTGTAAATTGAAGGGAATTATTGTTAAACTGTGGTAACTGTGATCCTTTGTGTATATATAGTTATGTATATAACACACCAGTCTTACTCCATAGTTGGGTGTTTATATAATATCTATATGTATTCAGATGCTCTTCTGTTGTATTTTTGTATTTTTATAATTTTTCTATTATTATTAGCAATATGATTACTAATATTGTTTAATAATTGTCGTTGTATTTTGAATTATGTTGTGTTTTTGGGTTCACTGTGTCTTTACGACCTGCCACCCTTGGGTGCTTGCCACACCCTATTTAAGACGCCACCTGAGCTCTCACTCTCTATTTGTCTGATGAAGGCCTAGTGCTGAAACGTTGCATGTCCTAATAAATCTTCACAATTTGCAAGTAAGACGATGTGCGGGATTTCTCTATATGTTTTTAAACTGTGGTAACTGTAATAATTGTGCAGCTATGTTTCTTTTTCTTTTGTTTTTATTGGGCTGGGTGGTATTGACACCCTGAATGCCACTCCCCATCCATCCAATAACAACAATAAGATTCTATGTTTCAATGTCCCAGAAGTCCTGAAAAATCTTGGTAGAGGTTCTTGTGATGCACAAAGTGATAAAGTAACCAAATGTGTAGAAACATTTACTTGCATCTATTTTTGTGAATATATATTTTAAAGGAACTCATCTGCATGATTCTGTGCAAATACAATGTACTTCTGAGCATTCTCCATAGAGACAGATGAATTTTAGTACTGTCTACTGTCCATGAAAACAAGTAAAATTTCAAGTTTGTGGAGATGCAAGCCTGCTCAAAGTAAGAACACATGTTTTTCTGTATTTCAGTGCAAACCAAAATGACAAAAAGCCTTTTATTTTTGTTTTTGTTTTTTTTACTAAAAAGTCACATGGTGGAGTTTTAAATTAAAAAAAAAAAAAAGATACCCCATGCTCTAATTTGACAGGTTGCTCCAGCGATATGAAGGTTCAAATGCATCTTATAATGTATCTTAACCCTACCTTAACCTGGCCGTTCACATATATATCAATGCTATTTTGATACATGTCCCACCTCTACCCCCTCTCAAATCCTATAAAGCAGAGCACTACCTATATTACAGCATAGGAAAGAAAAAGAAAAAGCCACGCACGACTAATCTGGAACAACACCGAAACGAAAAAATGGATAGCTTACATGTCATCACCAAATTGATTCTAATCCCTAATATTAAAGAGCAAATGAACATACAATTTGCGCAGCGCCTGAATAAAGTTTGGGTTGTCCGTTCCAATCAGACGTGGCGGTGTGGAGTGAGAGGTGGCAGCCGGGTTAAAACAGCAGCCCCAGTCATGTGATACTACTGGGTGGCATACGGGTCGGTGCCAAAGACCCAGTGCTCCCTGCGTAAGTGATTTATTCCATTTTAATGCAGCGTGTTTTCTTTGGAGCTTGATATGTATTTGGTCATGAAACATTAATAGAGTAGAAAACATGGTGAAAAATGAACCGTCTGACGTGTGCATATATATGTGTGTGTGCGTATGTGTGTGTGTGTGTGTGTGTGTGTGTGTGTGTGAGTGAGCCCCATGCTGTCAGTCAGGGCGGCGCGCAGGGTGGTCCGAACACTGGGCCCTCTTTACTACCACACACACACCCACACACACCCACACACACCCCACACACACACCTACACACACACATACACACACACACAAACAAACAAACACTCACTCATGTACATGTAATGACATACATAACAAAGTATACATAAATATAAGGCCGTATATATGACCATAATGAAGCAATCAAATAACCTCAGCCCGAGACCCTCTTCCTGTCCCAAACCGTGCGCCTAAATACGCTGCCGCAAAAATCCATCGCGAAAGGAATGGAGATGGATTCTTACCACAGGGTATATTTGGTGAGGAGACATGTTTCACTGGTAACTTTGACGGAGTGGAGCCTCGGCCATGGCAAAAACTGGCATCTGGACGCCCAAA
>KN498612.1:1679-21842 GCA_000787155.1 Scartelaos histophorus | reverse complement strand
CCACCTGCTGCCCGTCCACACCTCCACGCTCTCGCCGTCCAGAGCGCCAGCCTTCCACACACTACCACACCAGCAGTCTTATATGGTGGATCAGGTACGTTTTTGTTCATGCTTATTTCACTGCTGTCAGTCATTATGTTAAACCACTAGGGTGTTGTTAAAAATCTTCTACACAAGACCAAGATCAAGGTAACATGATGATGACATTCCTAGAGTTAACATTTTATATATTTTTTATAATATTGCAGTGATGTTGGGACTTGGGATTCTTATCTAAACACTTGAAGAGGTTGCACTGTAGAGTTTGTTGCCTATGAACAGTTTCAGTGTCGTTAGCTTCTTCTTTCATGCATATTTTTAAGGCAGAACTGAAGAAGCTACTTGAATGTGTGACTGAGGGATTTGACAAATAGCAAATAATTGTACCCAACTTATCAAAAACAATTACTCAAGTGAGATTTAGTTTTGGTGTTGAGGTAAGCTGGACCGAACATAAGGGGATGTATAAATTCTGGTATTTTCAGATAAAAGATCATAACATAACTAAAACATAAATAACCTTGACCAACGCTGTCATCACACCTTTTACTCTAGTAGTAGTAGTAAGTAGAGGTAAAATGTCCTGTCAGTGCTAATAAATAATCTGGACACTAGAATGGACTGGCAGTTAAATTTAAAGACTTCTCCCACTTTACCTGTATGGAGGCTCTAATATGTGACAGATTATTTTTAGATATTTTTTCAGAAGTCATTAGTTTTTTTTGCATGTTTTTGTACTTAAAGTGTTAAAAAAGTGTCATGTGGTGCGACCATCCGCCCTAAACTGCTGATTTTTAAACTATAAACTTCTAATCAAATCTATTTTCTTTCTTTTTTGGCATATTTTCTGAAGTGTTTCGTAGTCACACATGAAATTTCAGTTTTTTTGAATAGATATTTCCCCCATAAAATACAAATATTCTGAACGTGTGTTTTTTTGAATAGATATTTCCCCCATAAAATACAAATATTGTCTGAACGTGTCAATTTTTTTCAAATATTATGTTTTCCCCATATCAATTTTATGTTCATATTACTCAGAACTTTAACATCTCAACCATGTTTTAGAAAATAAGACAATCTTAAGGTTATTCTCGTCGTACCACGACCACAACAGCCAATTCATGTACATATAAAAACACTAAAAATGCTTAATATAAATGGCAAACATAGATTTATGCAGACCTGACATTGTAAATATTTGAAAAAGTTCAATAGAAACTAGATTTTAAAATATGCCTGTTGAAAATACTAATACTAATACTAATGTCATTCACTCACATACCTGCATACAAACAAACAAGCAAACAATAAGAACAAGTGGACTCAGGACAACACACACGCACGCACGCACGCACGCACACACACACACACACACACACACACGCTGATGAAGATCTATATTACAGAATGCCAACCATGTCTCTATCAGTCTGCAACAGAAATACAATTGTTTACCAGCATTAAGTGCAAATGACTAATGAAAATGACTTGCAGAAGCTTGAAGCTTTGAGGGCACAAGATGTTCAGAGATCAAATCAAATATTATTGTTATTATGAGGAATTGAAATGCATTGAAGTGCAATATGATGGCACTGTGTCGACGGTGGTTGATCTTATATTAGTGACATCAGGTGCTTTGCCGTTAAGCACTTTGTATTACTGTGTGTACACATTGGGAATTACAAATGAACTTGTTTGAAGGACCCATATTACGCAATGTCCTGATCTATGCTATAATGTGGTTTCATCATCACAAACATACCTGAAGTTATTTTTTGTTTTTTTTCCACACATGTTTAACACACAAATCCTGTGTATCTAGGCTGAGTACACTCCATTCTACCTTATGATGTCATGTGGTAATACAGGATGATTTGGATTATTTCAGACCTAGAATTGCCCATCTCTACTGAACTAAAGGTAAAAGGAGCTGGAAAATTCTGTTTCATGACATCACAAGGTGGTACAGAGCATTTTGAGCTTTGGAGATTAGACAGTAGACAGACTAATAATGCAAGACTATTCAAATATGTGTGAAATGAAACTAAACACATCTCCGGGTATATTTGTGACGAGGTAACAGCATTATAATATGGCTTAAAGCTCATTTTAGTCCAATATAGGGTCTCATGTGGCAGAACATGACAGATACTTAAGTTTTTTCATCTTGCAGTTGAATATTTGGCTCATCAGAAAAGTTTTTCATACAGGTGCATCGCATGATTGAAAATGTATGAATATTAATGCAGATTTGAAACGATTTGAGTTTTCGATCGTGTTTTTGACTAAATGCCTGATTACATAGACTGATTTGGGACCTAAAATGACTAATCACGTATCACTTTGAATACGCAATTTCACACAGGTGCAGGTTTACTTTGGTTTACTTTAAAAAATAACACTTAGACACAGAAAATCTCTATTCAATATGATCTATCACCTAGTCTTAATTTTATACCCCACACATATTAAGGGAACCCAGCAGCACAGAGCATGATTTATAATGATGAGGAATGTATGTAAATTATAGTCTTAGCCTTAAAATAGCCTTAGGTGGGGCCAATCTATTTTAGTTACAAGTATTAGATCCTGGAAGCCTCTATAATTCTATGTTGTGGTCAGCCTTAAAATATCGACAGGAAAATCCAATGACTCCTGCTAGGTTTCTGCTGAATTGGCACGATGGCTAGTAAATCTCTCTTCACTTGGTCCAGTCCCTTTATGCCATAGACCTTATATTATGGAACGTCCGTATAGTTCAAACCTATTGGCAGATGGTTCACAAGACATTAGCTTCCCGATGGGACTGTTTGTTATATAGTGATAGTGACATCTTGTTTTTTATATTTGTGATTAATTATTCAGGTAAGCACAATCCCGCCTGCATCAGTCACCGCATCGAATCAACATTTACAACTGCGAGATCCGTGCCAGCCCCAAATGCACTTTAGCTGAGAGGCCGTATGCGCTCTATAAATACCAGCGGCTTGCCAAAACAATGCTCTCCTCTAATATGAGGCCGCTCGGTTTGGTCCGCCGGAATGGCTTTGAAAATTTAATGCGACAAAAAGGACGTCAAAAACTTGGTGGAGTACAAGCCCGCTAGCAAAATAGTTGAGATAGTGTGGAGAATGTGTGTTATTAGTGGATTGTTTTGTCGTTGAAGTTTGGATCGTGGCCATAAATCATTTAAATCACATAACATCGGAAAACAAATTCGAGTTTAAATGTAGTAATAAATGTAGTAATAAAATGGGATAAGAAGCCTTTTGCAACCGGATATGAATTGACTGTCACGCCACAAATATGCAGGGTTTTATCACTTAATTTGCCTGGAATCCAGAATACACATTTCTCCAATACTTGTGTACCTAAGATGTGATTCTGATGTGAGAGTTCAGATTTGTGTTTTTGACAGGTGGATTAGCCGGTTATGAACATGCATGGTCTGTCCGTATCTAAAAAAATATAGCTGCTTATGAGGGAAAAAGAAAGGAACAAATATCACAAGGAGCTGAAAATTAATGAGCAAAGCACTAAACTCTGAGGTGAGAGAAATTTAATATATGGTATAAAATAATGGATGACTGATGAGCTCTTTTATTTCACTGAAAAAAAATGTGGTTAGTCGTGTTTTATTGTCTTGAGTTAATGCACAATGGAGAGAGTAGTGACCAGACTAATATCTCATTGTATTAAAAAATAATAATAATGATAGTTTATTGATACAGCACTTTTCAAGACACTCAAATACTCTTTACAGAACACATATTAAAACAGTCAAAAGAGCAATCGGCAAAAAATACAGCACAGAAAAAGCAGGGAAAAGCAATGAACAATGAAAAAAAAATTATAATAAATGATACAGAGAGATAGCATGTCTTTAATACCAAAAATAAATCATGTAAATTATGTTTTTCCACTATTTACTGCAACTCGTTTTTAACATTTGAGATCCAGAAAGTCTGAAGCAGGCACCACACTATAGCAAATAGAAATCCCATCTTCAGATCCTGAGGTGCTTCGACTTAGGTATGCTGACCTGCTGTCTTTGCACACCTCCATGTCATTTACATCCCATTATTCTGAAGAGATAAACTCATATATTCAAGCTCGTATACGAGACAGCATGGCACCTGTTGATTAGCATGTCAGAGTATACTTAAGTTTCCAATACCCACAGCGTGTATATACTTACCTGCATATGTTAAAGGTGCTATCTGGGTATGTCTGTGATGAGGAAACAACAGTATAATCAGAAAATAGTGTAATATGGACCCTTAAGCTAATGTGGCTAAACCTCCTCTGTTTAGATGACTGAGATGATGCCATTATGCCACCAAAAAGTACCATATTCACAGGAAAAATGGCTTTGCTTTTGGCCGGACACACGTGCATTTTTCAGTTCCTTGTGTGGGTTTGTGAAAGGTGCTTTTAGGCCCCGGGCTCATAGATCTCTCTGCAGTCACCAAGGACAGACCAATCTTTCATTTTGAATTAAGCCATGTGAACAGCTTCGAATGTCTCAGCACCACAGCGGCGTGAGACAGCAGCGCGATTACAATGCACATGGGCCCTGGGTCTATAGCCATGCATCTGCTCCTTTATATCTTTGTTTATGAGTTTCTGTGTGATCAGATAAAGATCTAGTGTCTACTTAGAGGAACATGGCAAGGCTTCTTAAACAGCCCATATTACACTATTTTCTGGATGAAAGGTGGAACTAATTATAAAAGATTACTCCAACGTGTGAATGAAACAAAAGGCAATTCCAGGTTTATGTTTTTGATGAGGCAAGAACGCAGTAACATGGCATTACTATGTACCTAACTTTTCTGGTGAAGGGTTTGCCATCTACAGCAAATCTTATTGCTTTGTCTTTAATATTTCACAGTATGGTATTAAACATATCTATCTAATACAGGGGTCTTCAACCTTTTTCCTCCAATGAGCTATCTTTACAAAACCAAAATGGCAGAGAGCTTCTCATTTTACCATTTATAGAAAATGTACAAATCAGAACCACGGTATTATGTTCCTTATATGGGGAACAGTTAGATAAACCATTATCTATTTATTCCTGCACAAAGTAAGGCATCATAATGACATTTTTACAGTGGTAATTAATAAAATTTTATTCATTCAGCACAATAAAATCCCTTGGTGAGCTACTTGGAAGGAGGTGGAGAGCTACTGGCAGCTCCCAGGCTACAGGTTGGAGAACAATCTAACAATTACATAATTGTGGGAATCTGAAAAACATGATCTAACCTGTGACCTGGTGTGACCTGATTTCTATGGAGTTCCCACGTTTAATGCCAAAACCAAAACATCTCCATGGGGACAAGCATGTAGCCCACCCTCCACCAGAAAAGTTTCTCACTAATCTTAATCTGTATTGTCCTCCAGTTTACCTGTATTGTTAGCTACAGTATTAAGGGTCTATAGACATATTATTTTTAGCCACAACCATTGTTTGTTTGTTGCTGTTAGCCCCAAAGACAATGTAGAGATATTACAAGGAGTACAATTGCTGGCTGGTTGTATCGTCTGCTAGAAATATCCTGCTAAAACACTGCTTTCAAATAGGAAAATGCTGAAGAAGTTAACAGTCCTGTCCTTTTATGATGATTTTTGCAATCCTTTCTCTTTTTGTGCGTTACTTGAACCTCAACCAAGACATTTTTGGGCACAATTTATCATTTTTCTGATTGATTGCATAAACATCTGCATCTTATTATCATGAGAATCCAAAAAAATTGTCCTGACTCCATGTAATCAAAAGCTTTGTATTACAATGTCCAGAGTCCAGAACTTAAGGTCACCTAACAACTGGTCTCATGCCAAAGTGACATCTCCAGTGGACAATTCATAAAACTTTTGGATGTTGATGTAAATGTAAACAGACTTGTATCTCAGACTTTTCTGCACAGATTTCCCCAGAGACCGGCATTTTCACGCAACGTTGGCTTGTTGACTGTATGTGAACGTTATCAATGTCACTTCCAATTAAAGTTCACTTTTATCCGAATTTCTGTGATCTTGTCCCGCAGTACTTGAACGCATCACCCCACACTTGCAAGTAATATCCTCCTGGGAATTGGACCCTCAACCTTTCCTGCTTTGAACCAAGTTAGAGCTGTAGGGATTGTCTTGTTTTCCTCTGGGATTCTAAAAAAACTAAACCATGTGTTCTGTGGTATTGGTGCGTATGTTTTTCTCAATTTTGTTATAGGGTTGTTTATAGCACTTAAGTGTGGAATCGTGTGATCTAGTCTAGTTATGTAATTGATTTCTATCTGTTCATTTTGATGTCACGACAATATTAAAATTTCAAACTTGATTTCGATACTAAGGAATAGACTTGATACTCAGTACCAATTCCAATACCATGATGATGTTAAAAAAAACACAAATTTAGACAGTCTGATTTTCTTATATTTGTGTAAAACCTCCATTGTCCAGGTTGATTCCCATAATGGCCCATGGTCCATCAAAGCATTATTAAAGAGTTATTAAGTTTTTTTTAAGCGCAAAAGAAAGTTATCAAGAAAGCAGCCTTAACAGGTTTCAGCCAACATCTTTGGTACTTGAGTGAAGGAATGGTTGGCAGGGCATTCTTCATCTCCAGTGTGACAGAAGAACTTGATGGTTCACAATATTATGGAAAAAGAAGGTTCAGAGGCTCCACCAAAGTGATGCAGATTATGAAGCGAAGCAGATCAGTGGTTTTGTCACCACCAGTATGATGCATTTCTTCGAATCTCTTGATCTGCCAAAAACATTTTTAACAATTCCCTTGGCAGACTGGGCTGATGATGCACTTTCAGAAGGCTGCTAAAATTGTACATTCCAGGAAAGTTGTCAGAGATGTTGCTGAATGGGAGGTAAAGCTTATTCAAAATTTTAAAAACAAAGAATGAAGATCAGAAACAGTATATACTGCAAGTAGTCAAAGAGCACAGGGACATCTTCTGTGATGCTAACAAAGACATGGTGGTTGCTGGACTTTTTGTGACATTATGGACTTTCTAAGTCATTTTTATGCAAGTTTCAGTTTGTGTAGAATATAATGCGAAATTATTTGAACATGTCTTATTTGGTTCACTGTGTTATAGTATAGGCCCTATAGGGCAGTTTTCAAGTGTTTAGAGCAACCTCCAAATATTAATAAAATTGCATGGAACAGGGACAGACAGGGAACGAAATGCAGGGTTCTAATCTAGAGAATCTAAAAAAAAACCCAAAAACATTTGGACCACCTTAGTGTATGCCAGTCTAAGTGTCTTATACTATTTCCGATACAGCTCAAGTTCTGAAGCTACTCAGGAAGGGTTCATTTCTGCCCTGTGAATGCAACTTTTTAAAATATCAGTACTTGATCAAATTAATATCTAGTTTCTATACTAGTTTTGCATAAATTAATGAGTTTCGATGCTTTTAACAAGCCTGTTTTGACATGGCTTTGTATTTGTAAGATGCTGGATTCCACAACTTGCTGCAAATGCTTGATGAAACACATTTATTGACGCGTGATACAACTGATGTGTTCATGGTCTTTTCGTCAATATGGCATTACTGGTCAGTCATGATATTTTGCTGCGCTGTTCCCATTCAAATAGAAATGTCAAACTGGTGACATTTGACACACCATTTCCAATTGTGTGTACAACAGGGTAGTGGCTTTTGGTGCCATTGGATTGAAAGTACGACATTTCAGGAAGTTATTAAACAAGACCTTTTAGTTTATATGCTGTGATGTTTTTACAGAGTATTAACTGGCAAACATATTCATAAGACGAGAAGTAGAGACGTGCCAGCCCCTAGTATCTGAGAGTATCTATTAATAAATGATACCAGTTTGTTTCTTTCCTCCGAAACATTCAAATCCATGATTGGAGTTATTTTTAGCTAGATTCGCGTATGTGTTTTTGCACTGCATATCCTTAGATGAGAAATTTCTTGGAACATTAATTGGTGTTAATATTTAAAGCGCCCATCGCGTATGTGTTTTTGCACTGCATATCCTTATCCCATATCCCATATCCCATTCACTAGAGTCATTTGGATAATTTCAAGCCTAGAATTGTCAATCCAAACAAACAAAAACACTGTTATACCGGCTCCTCTGTGTTTTTAAACTCCGTACCCATTCACTAGAGTCATTTGGATAATTTCAAGCCTAGAATTGTCAATCCAATGGAACTGAGCTTTGCAGATGTAGACAGACTTATAGTAAAGGCTCATTTAAACATGTTTGAATGAAACAAAATACTAATATATGACCTTTATCTACTCACCCCTGATTATTTAAATTAATATAGCAATAGTCATTTAGCAGCATCAGTGGCTATTATATTCTGAGACACAATTTTATTCTTGATATCAAAAGAATGTTACATAGACTATACATATTAATAGACATAGCTAGCGCGATTGCTGGTGTGTTCAAAATAGGAAGTTTGCATGTGATTTCTTCCTGACCTTGGCTCCCATTTACTTACATTAGAATATTGTGGCCCCTCTCTCCGTAACTGCTGCTGTGAGCCTCGTAATTTTGGTCTTAAAATGTTCGTATTAACCTGCTGTATATGATCCTGGTGGGGTTGTCCATCAAAAAGCCTGTTCATAATATAGAGCCAAATTTTGAGACATCCAGGAATAGGATGTTTAGTTAAATAAACAGCTTTTTTTGCGTTTTACATTTCACTACGAACAAGACAGCTTTATCAGTTGGTCCAGTTGACTCGCTGATAATAAGGTTGTTTTAATTAAAAGCAACAATCAACAAAAATTGACAATATTGCCTTTACTGAGTCCACATGGCAAGACTTATTACTGTGAAAAATCCTTAAAAATGCAATTAGAATAAATCAACAAGTAATAAACAAAATGTAAGGACTTTTATTGAATTCAGTGGCATAGTTTAAACTGCATTTTTTCCCCTTTGGATGATAGACTGGACACCTCTCCTGTTCTGTGTAGATTACCACACTGCACAAGCTCACGGAGATAACCCCCCATCACAGCCCCACTCCCTCTATATACGAGAAAGGCCACGGTGATAACACAGTGCCCCCTAGTGCCCCACCTCCACAACTCCTTTACATCTTATCCATATTAAACACAAGTCATGAAGGTGGCACGCCTCATTATTCAGGTTACACAGGTTTACTTTGCATACAGTTTTTAAAAGGTAAGATTAATGTGATTCGGGCTGTGGTGTATTTAAATTAATGTCAGAGGAAGAACAGTGAATGCCATATTTGAATCAGTGCTACATTAGTATGCAGATGTGAATAATAAGAGTGTTTTCGGCTTAATGTAGGCCTACTGTTATCTTCGACAAACACCTGGAAACTGCAATGATGGTGGATGTGTGTGTTTTTAAAGGGCTTTTTGTGCTTATTATTTCCTGATCTATGTTATAAGGGTGTTTCCTCATCAAAAACATACCCAGCTGTGAGCGTTTTGTTTCATTCATACACCTTTAATACACAAATTCTGCATATTTAGGCTCTTCTCAAGCAGGAAACACTTGCTCATTCTTACACTTTCACTAGAATCTTCTGAGCTAAAGGTGAAAGGTAACTACCACTACATAGCACAGAAGCGCATTTTGAGCTTTGGAGATGTAGACACACCTGTATAAATGAAGCAAAATGCAACTTCAGGTATGTTTTTGATGCGGTAACAACATCCTAAGATCGTAAGAGAGACAATTTTGCATAATAAGATGAATATATCACATGTACAAACAACGGCGCGTCAAACAGTGGCTCTTTTCAAACTAAATCTATACTCATAATGTGGACTGATGAGTGTCTGTCGAGAGAGTGATGTTTCTGGATGAACTGAATGATGATTTGGATAAGGGTGATGACTTGAGAACTGGGTGTGAATGAAAATACAGGATTGTTAAGATGCTTCTGCTGTTATAAAGACATTATCTTTGTATGTTTGGTTTTATAAACTATAACATCAACCTGCCCAGGGACTTCATGTGCAAATTAGGACTAGCGCTGCAACCTGTTATGGTTAATGTATATTGTGCACTGGGCCCGTCTCATTCAATAAATAAATTAAATAAACTAAACTATATAAATGTACTTGTGCGTATTGCTGTAGGTGAACCATTTGTTTCAAGTGTCTGAAATAATATTATGATTAATACATAGACATCCTTACTGTTAGCGGTGAAACATATAGGCAAAGTAATAACATCTCCATAGAGACAAGCAGGGAGGAAATACCAAAATGTTACTTTATATGCAGCTTTATATGAGTAATTATGTGTCTTATTGAACTTAATCAATTGTTAAGTAATTGAATTTATATACCAATTTTATTTCATTTATATAGTATTAACCAAAATGAATGGGCTTCAAGAGATATTATCCCACATTGTTTTATATATATTAGGTATTCTGGGATTTTCAGTCCTGTTGCATCTGTAGTTACACATTTAGCCATCATTTGTCTGAAAGTCTGAAGCTTTAATATAACTTTTATTTCATTTATTTTGGTCATTTTGATGCTAAACTTCTACCTATATCTTTGCACGTAGGAGTGTGAGAAGCCCAGCCCCCCACAGAAGCCCCTGCCTGCAGATCCTGTACTGAGGATGTCTCGTCGTTTCAACACTCTGTCTGAAGGGGGCAGCAGAGTCCACAGCACTGCACCCAGGCCCATCCCAATACCCACTGTGCCCAGACCTCCCCCTACAATCCCCCTCCCCAGCAGGTACGAATCCATTTTGACATTGACAAAAAATATGGTAATACATTTTTCACTTGTCTCCAATATGTGTTAAATTATGGAAACGTATGCAAACAGGATTCAAATACCAGGTCTGGGTTTATGTAAAGTACTGGATAAAATTGTTATTTAATATGGCTATTATAAGGCAGCAGCGTCCAATTTTGTAGTGTTAAATGTTAAAACCTATATTATGACAAGGTAAAATAACTGTAAATACATTTGAAAGTTGAAAAACGTAATCTGTTATATTCATTTTGAGCATCTTTTTTCTTGCTAGCTCAAAATCACAAATAAAAAGGGTGAGATTTTGGAAAAGCGACTTGTTTTAAAGCACAGAACTAGCCCAAATTCACTAGCAAGGCCACAATCTCAGAATACAGAATGAATATTTTATGTATGAAGACGATGAACATGGTAGACAAGGTGAAGGCCAGTTTGGGGGTTCTGACTGACGAGCTGCGAAGAAGAAGAAGAGAGAGTGAAAACAGGATGTAGAGTGTGAGATACAGTCCTGCTCCAAGACTTAAGATAACACACATGCACACATTTAGTCAGCGGGCTCTCCCCTGCACAGATCTGACCGATATTTTGGTCTGGTGGCATCTACTGCTTGTTTCCATGGAGATAGTGAAGTTTAATGCCTTACTCTGACCCATCCCAAGCTAAGGAAATGACATTATACCTGATTTTTACTCCAAAAACATGAAAAAACAGATCTAGTTCGCACTGACTTTTTTACTATCCTAATTATTCACCGTGTTTAGAGTAGAAACGTTTTGCACAATCTTCAGAAAAGTAGAGTTTTGCAGACAAACAAAAAGCATGCTTACGCGTACTTCCTGATGTTTGATGATTAGATGCAGCATTTTTGACCTTCTTATACAATCTGTACTGGGGTAAGACACTTTTTGCACAAATACATGGGGAAAGAATTGGATACTACCACACCTCACTGTAATTCTCATGTTCGTGTCGTTTTCCAGGCCCGTCCCAGCTCTGCCCTACAGACCACCAAAGAACACAGAGTCCTGAAGGTTTTTATAGATGTGCTGATTTCCACACAGACTATGGTTTGCACTAAAGACACTAAAGAGGAGAGCTTTCACGTTGAAAGTGAAACAAAAGGGGAGCGACTGACCGCTTTTGGTGCTACGCCTCTGTACGGCGCTCCGTCCTCACTCAGGTACCAATGAACTATTTAAGTATTTATTATTGAACTGCAACATTGTTCCTTTGTTTTAGTATTGATGTTTTCTACTTTTTTCTTAGTGACTCTGCTTATGATGTTTTATAAGCAATGATGTGAAACTATAATGATGTAGGCTTAAAGGGAAATGCAGCACAACCTTAATCTGAACTTTTATATTGACTTATTCAAAAGTATTCTGTTCAAATATTTCTACCACCTGATGATTAAAATAACAGTAACATAAGGTCAAAGTGGGCGTCGCATGGCACTAGGACTATGAGTTGTGAGATGACTTGAAGATACAATGACACTGTATTTAATTTAAAGTAGAATGAATTTGTAAAATAAAATAACAACTCAAATATTACAATTGAACCAGATTTCTACTTGAAATTACATGAGGGGTGAAGTTTGCTGCTGGGGTCCCGGGTTGGGGTTATTTTTTAGCTGAAAAATATGGAAACCCCTGATCTGTATGACTGACTGTATACAGAGGTGCTACGTGTCCCAAATACTGTACATGTTCTTTAATAATAATGCATTAGTCTCTTTACAATTTTGTGCATTATTCATTTACCGTGGTAAACTACTATTGCAGCCACAGCTGTCCTGGGGCAGACTGATAGAAGCAAGGCTGCCAGTCTGCACCATCGGCCCCTCCAACCACCACCAACACTCACACTACTCACATGTTACACTAGAAAGAAACAAGAAAAGCTGCTCTATTCTTCAATTAAGTTATGCTAAATGTCGAGATATACACCGCTCCAGTCAGACACACATATTTGTATCGCAATGACCCAGTCCTTCATTGGATTGTTTTAACATTTAGTTGTTTCTGTGGGCTATTAATACAGACACAGAACTGTTTAAGTTTTCTGCAACACTGGGTCTGTTATTTCAAAGCCTTGATCAATATTTGACTACTTTATACTTTCATACTTTGTCTTTTTTCTGCGTGGATTTCTGTTGTAATGTCCACGGGTTGCTGGACAGTGGCTGTGGATTTGACATATTCACTTGGTCAGTCTTTTACAGCAAAGCCAAATACTTGCTCCTCCACTGGCTGTGTTCACTGTCTCATGTTTTACCCTCTGTGTGAGCCAAGAGGATGATTTAAGTGCCATGAGCTGTACATTTCTTGTTTTTTGTTGACTGCAATAGTCATGTTGTATTTCAAGTTTGCGATTTCCCTGTAACTGTTTTGCAGAAGGACTGTTTTACTTCTCACTCTGTACCCTACAACCCTGTGGTGAGAAACATACTGTACAAGTGTTAAATGTTATCATAAAATCCCACATGTGTAACTGTAACATCCTGATCAAACATATTGTAAATGATCTTTTCTAAATGTCTGACTATCTGTCTTTTTTTCTTAAATGCACAAATCAAAGGTTTGTTAGTTTGTTAGTTGGTTAGTTTGAGTTGGTATTGGCGTGACAGAGCATCCTCTCATGGAAATGCTACAGTTGTGCAACGCCACCTGTAGGGGGAGTTTGGTCATTACAGTGATTTTTGGTGGCACTGGTACAAAGTGACTGATCAAATATTAGAAATCTTCACACAGCAGCAGGTAGCTCAACTTGGAGACTGAGGTTTTGTCAACTTAAACGTAAAAGCACTTTGAGTTATTTTTGGGTCCACCACCTGCTTGTCTCCATGGAGATGGTATTACTTTGTCTGAAATGTTTCAGTGTGGCATTAAACATATCCATCTCCCATTCGTTTAATTACAGTTGTTTTTATTGCTAAAAAACACATACATACAGTCAGCGGGACGTCCTTTGCACAGATCTGACCAGTACACTGGTCTGGTGGGCTCCCTGCTTAAGTTTAATACCATATTGTGGCCCATCCCAAGCTAAGCAAATACATCAGCATGCAGACAAAGAGGGCAGGTACAAAAAAGTTTCAAAAGGAGCTTCCTGGACCTCCAGAGGATAATAAGCAGTAGAAAAAACACAGTGGTGTCTTTGGGGAGGGAAGTCAGTTTAAAGATGCAAAAAATCCAATGCACTCACCGTTTGAAATAAAATGGCTTTATTAATTTAAGTAATAGAATTATTACTCTATTACTGACTTTTATAACTGAGTTGTATGTATTTATAGATTTTATATATCCTTTATCTCACATGGTTCTAACACTGCCCTCTTGTGGAGTGTCTCAGGTAGTGTCCACAGGTGAGTCTCCACACCTTCTCTTCCAGGTGGAGCCGCCCTATTGGTGGTTTCTTGTATTTAACTCACATGGTTCACTCAGAATTCTGTTTGTCCCCAGAAGAAAGTCATAGGCTGAAACGCGTTGGGACTTGTAAAGTTGTCCATTTTGACATGCCGTAAATTAATAAAGGCATTTTATTTGGTGAGTGCCTTGGATTTTTTGCATCTTTAAAGAGGGCAGGTAGACCATCCACCTAAAAAGTGACATAGTGCAACTTTAACAGTACAGAATTTAAGTCAAGATGCTTTAACAAATCACAGATAATAATTCTACTATTTCACCAGCAGATGCTTATCCAAAATGAATTCATCCACACAATTGTGCATAGCTACACTAACTTTGTTTTAATCAAAGCTTTCATTTGTGAAATAATGTATAATGCACCACATGAGCATGAGATAATAACCAGCGTTATTGCACAGCAACAGTTTAAAAAGTACTCAGTTGTGTTATGCAAGTAGAAATACAGATACTGGAGCAACTAGGAGTTACTTTCTACCACCAATGCACATCAGTAAAAATGTAATTCAAAGTGCTATTTCTAATCAGTAAACGCACACATTTAAAAATACACAACCAAAAAAGCAGCTGATAATGTCCACAATGGTTATAAACACGATGCTGGCAAGTTTTCTCATAAAACCAAATCAGCTTCTATATTGTAAGCCACGAATAGAGAACAGAGTGTGTTTAGAGTGAACCAGTAGTTCATGTTCTGTGTCGGAGCCTCGTCTTTGTCTCGTGGGCGTGTGCACTATTGTGTGTGTGTGTGGGGGTATTCATCACAATGTGGGGACTACACTCTGTATACAAACTCAAATCAGGTTGAACTGCTTATTTTCCCACTAACAAAAGTTTGGTTAACATGATGACAATGTGTTATTATTCGATTAGCAGCATGGTTTAAAGTTCAGATATAAGTAAAAATAAGGAAGGTGCGGGTTTAGGTTAAAGTGCATGTATATTAGACAAGTTTGACCACTAATTCACTGAAATATAGTTAACATCTTTATATTTCATGTTTCCTTTAAAAATTTTGCTCAAGTTTATAATTGTACTTCCTGGTTGAACAGCAGCTTTGACATAGCTCATGTATAGATAATTGTGTTACCTATAGCAACCATAATATTAACAACTATCAAAACTTGTCTCAATTGCACCATAGTAATGATTAGACTTATAATAATAAATATTATTATTTATTTGATGCAGAACCAGAAAAGTGGCTTCCTTGTGTGTAAATTGTCCCTGCATTTTGGATGATGGTGGTGTTGAGACGCTACTACGCTACTTCATGCTACTACTTCCTGTATTTTTGCATTTTTCTTTTTAATCATGTTTCCCCACAAACTGACACTTAACTGATATAAAACTATGACAAATATTTACCACAGGTTCTATCGCACCGAACTAAGCCATAATTAGAAAAACTTGTCACCTGCTTTTCTCCATAGAAATGTCGTTGCTTCGTCTGGAATGTTTCACAGTGTGGCATTAAAACTTTTTCTCAGTGTGAAGATCAAACCAGACCAAGTTACAAGTCTGATCTGTGGAGAGGCGGCCCTGCTCACACCCCCACCTGCAGTTGAGAGCTGTTTAATGTCATACTGCGGAACATTCGAAGCAGAGCAACGACATATTCATAGAAACAAGAAGGTGGAAAAGTTACATTATGCACCTTCAAGGGTAGTAATAACTTTGGCTAAGGTTAGGCTCAGTCTCCAGGAAACAAATTGAAGTCAGTGTGCTGTTCCCATGAAGTACGCGCTCCCAGCTTGAGTGTGTGTGTCATCTGCTGACTCTGGCCGCTCCTCTCTGGGATTACAAAGCACATGACTGCACCGGGCTCCACCGCCTGCTGAGCCCTTCTCATTTGGCTGCACACACGAACAGGGCACTTCCACAAACTTCAGCTCACCGTTCCCTACGCTTTTCCATGTTTGTACAACTCTGGAACCTTAAATCCGGCTAACAATGGACCAAGATCCCGAGGAGGAGTTTGACTTGGATTCGGAAAGCTTAGGTGAAGCGGAGAAAGAGTGCGAGGACATTCTCGAGCTTAACTTGTTCGATGGATTGCCGTATTCTTCAAGATTTTATAAGATGCTGGAGGAGAGGAAAGAATTGGCCGTGTGGAAAGTTAAGAATGAATTTATGGAAGTTTTGGCAAAGGAGCAGTTAGTGTGGCTGAGCGGTTGTGCCAGGACTGGACGAAGCTCTCAAGTAAGCGCAGAAATTTACATTATTTTTCATATGCAATGTGTTACAAACTTATATTTATGTTTTCAGATTCCACAGTGGTGCGCCGAGTTTTGCCTCTCGCAGCAATACACAAACGGGATGGTGGTTTGCACACAGATCCACGCGCAGCAAGCAGTGGATTTGGCTTTACGAGTGGCAGATGAAATGGACGTCAACATTGGGCACGAGGTTGGATACAGCATTCCTATGGAGACATGCTGCGCGAATGACACAGTTTTGAGGTAAAATCATGTATTGTGTAACTAGAATGTGATGTAACTAGACTCAAATGTCTTCAATAGTATCATATTTTTGAATCCTATTTTTTATTTTTAGTCGGCTGAGACAAACTTTATTGATCCACAAGGGAAATTACTTTTTTTGTTTGTTTTCTTAGACTTTTTAGACTAGAAGAATGATTTTTCGCAGAATATTTGTACAATTGCAGGATATAATTTAGTAGAATTTTCAGCAGAATAGTTTAAAACATCACATTGTTGCTATTGTTTCCCAGTGTCCCATTTAGTCAAGGCTAAATCTGAAAATAGCTGTGCTTTTTTAGACTAGGAGAGCAATTTTTTGTTACATTTTTGCAGGATTATTTCAGATTATTTCAGCAGAATTACGGCATAGTTCAAAAAATCACATTGTTGTTTCCCATTACAGTGAAGTTTTGTTAAGTCTTTAATTTGCATTCCTGAAAAAACATATGATATATTGTTGCATATTTTAGCACTTTTTACACATTTTCCTTTCTTTTTCATATTAGACAAATATTAACCCCACCTTTTATTTTTTGACAAATTGTTTTTACGCTTTAAACCTCTTTGATTCTTTCCACTGTGTTGCTGAGAAACTCAAATTCTGCACCGTCACACATGCTAAATCCTCGTGCCCTTTCACTATTGGAGGCAACAAAAGACCCCGGCTGGCCCCCTCTTTTCAGTGAATATCCTCACAGCTGTCCGTCGCACACCCATATGTCACCCCCTCTCCTTTGGGCGCTCTCCACAACTCAGCCTGGGAACAATGGAGCTCCAAGCGCTGAAGAAGGCTGATAAGACAAACAGGCAGCCCCAGAATCCTCGCTCATACTAATTATCGGAGTAAATTACACTAATAAGGCCGGAGCTGGAGAGAATGTATTTACGATACTGTTAATGCTGCTTTCCGAAAGATTAAGTCTAAATGTCAAGGGTTTGTCTGCTTCTCTCTGAATAGACAACAAAAGTGAAAGTAACATCTCACTGTTTCTGGTCTTATCCTTTGGGTTAATCAAGATTTAGAACCAGTTTAAATTTTGGAACACCACACTATCAGAAAGAAATATATTTTGCACGTCTTTATGATAATTATAACGACAGCCAAATATAACTAGTATTTTTGCGCCTCATATTCAGGGGAGTGGGGGAAGTTTCCACTTCAGGAAACTATTTGGCTCATCACTCGTAACCACCAGTTTGACAATTAGAGAACAGTGAAGATGCAGAAAGTTGTAGGAGCATGTTTAAGTAAAAGCATTCATGTAATTCATGTGAAAGTGTCCAAGTTATTGCACCAGCCCTAGTACAATACTATGCTTCATACCAGAATGAAGTATTAAAAAGTAGCACTAGTCTACAACTATGGAGTATGTGGGTATTTCACAAAATATTTCTATTCATAAAATGTCAATTTGTGTACATCTTAACAAATATGCAGATCAATGGTTGCCTGCCTTTGCTTGGTGAAAGTGAGGGGCCAAGCTAAATTTTTAGTAGTTACAAACACTGAAAAACTTTACAAATCACTATGCTTCCTCTTAGTATAAAATAGTTGGTACATGTTATCATAAATTGTTCAAATGAACTGACATAAAATGTTTGTCTGTCTATTAAAGTAATTGTGTTTATTTGTCATTAAAAAGCCTTTGATTTGCGTCCACAGATACTGCACAGATGATGTCCTGCTGAGAGAGATGATGTCTGACCCTCTGCTGGAGCACTATGCTGTGGTGGTAGTGGACCAGGCCCATCAGAGGACAGTATCCACAGATGTCCTCCTGGGTCTGCTTAAGGACATATGTGTGCAGAGACCAGAGCTCAAGGTGGTGGTCCTCACTGCCACGGAGCCGGCACCCAAACAGCTGACGCACTTCACCTCCGCCGCAGCAACACACATCCAGCTGCAAAACCAGGAAGTGGGAGAGGTGGTCCACAGTAGTGCACAGGAGGGCTACTTTTGCTCTGCTCTCAGACTGGTCCTGGAGATCCACCACTCTGAAGAGGAGGGGGACGTGTTGGTATTTCTAGTCACTACACAGGTAACAGCCGCTATCAAAAGGGTTTTTAGCTCATTGAAAAGAAGATACTTAAAAATCGGAAGTACTGCATATTATCTTATTTTAAAACTTAATTTAAGAGTATCGAACAATAAGTAGATTATAAATATTTAGTTTCTTAAAGAATAAAAAATACAAAAGAAAAAAAAGCTGAATTGGCATTGCACTCTCCATATTACATAAATTTATCTGTTGTGTCATTTCAGGAGATTAATTTGGCCCATGAGATCCTGACTCACGAGGCGGACGGCTTACCCCCCAGTCTGGGAGAGCTGCTGCCCGTCTCTGTGCACCCAGGGGCCCCCGGGAGCCTGCAGGACTGCACCGAGAGACAGAGCTCGAGGAGGAGGAAAGTCTTTCTCACCTCCAGCCCCAACGAGGACTTCTTCTGGGCCGTCCACTCCATCAGATTTGTAATCGATACTGGACTGGAGAGGAGATATGTAAGTCTATGGAAAACTAGTGTCTGTCAGGATTGTATTTGAGAGTGAATAAACAGTCCACCACATTTTAACCTGGGTGAGAAAACTAGATAACAATAAGAAATTGTTTATATAAATTGATAAAATTAGAAATTATTTGTATTTTAGTTTTTGAAGAAATTACCCGATACACTTTAAGATCTATAGGTTTATTGAGGGTTTGTACCAGTGACGTGCGGTGAAGTTCATGACTGGTGAGGCACTGACTCCTCAAGAGTCAGATTTACAATTATAACTAGGCTGGGCCGATTTTTCGATTTCGATTTTATGCGCGATTAAAAATAAATACGAAAATAAATTAGACACGTTCGATAAGTCTTCGAAAAAAAAAAATCACCAACGTTTTCACTGGCGCGCGAAGCCAATCATCACTAAACAATGACACACGCAGCCAATCAGAGAGAGCCACGTCGCGTTAGGGTGTGCGTCCACATTCACACACGCGCAGTGAGCTATTGCAGTGAGTTATTTTAATAGATCCATGAGTGAGCCCCAAAGTCCCCATTTTTGGGGACTAGCGCCCCCTATGTGAGTTCGTACGTCTGTATTTGCCATATACTAAATGCTGCACTATCATGTTATACACCGCTGGAATCAGCAGAAGCTCGGCTAACAATGTGTCCACTTCATTTTCACCACAGCTCTACACATCTCAAACCGGCGCTCTAAATATCCACACATATCAAAATACAACTGACCCACAATATTACAACAAAGAAACACGATGCTCCAAACAACCCAAACAAGCCAAATATGTACAGAAAGCAACGATACCAGCCACTTGATTCTAGCTCTAACTATGACCCAGCAAGCCCAGCAAGAAACACAGAAAAAAGTATCAGTCAAATCCAGCCAAAGCGATTTTTTCTGTCTTACCTTTGCCTTCTTCTCTTCTGAAATAAATCCA
>JACN01000615.1:0-15990 GCA_000787155.1 Scartelaos histophorus | reverse complement strand
ATTTATTTTATTTTATTTTAATTAAATGTTGTGTTTAGTTACATCAGAATGGCTTTGTAATATCTGCACTTTGATGTAGGATTCTGAGAGATTTTGTGCAGTTATGTAATATCCATTTGATAGCTGATTTATTCTGCATAAACAGCCTGTGCATGGAACAGATGCAAGGATTCAGTCAGATCACATGACTGGGGCTGTGGGTGTGTGCACAGTGTAGTGCTGAGGGCTCTGACATTTAGAACATGTCAAATACCGCTGTCTAAATATACTTAAAGGTTAAATATACAGTACACTATTGGAAATGTTAGTACAACTCTAAAGGGCTGTTAAACACTTGTGTCTTTTTTGCATTGCCGGACTACTAGTATTCAATTCAATTCAATCATATTTATTTCATTCATTAAAACAAAACAAGTCAATGCAACATATCTGCATACAGTATTATAGATTTGGTACAATTTTGGTAGATGAACGAAAGGGCACAGAAAGAAGCAAAAGCTCATTTTTCTTTTTTTTTTTACTTGTCTTTTGCACACTTTCTCTTCTTTTTTTTTAATGTTTTTAAATGTTTGCACTGATGTGGGAGAGGACAGCAATTTCATCTGTGCTAAAGATCTTGTATGCATATGCACATGTGAGAATAAAGAGAAATTGAATTGATTGAATTGAATTGAATAATGTCTGCCCCTTATCATATTATAGTAGTATAGTAGTATAGTAGTATAGTATTAAGGTGTTAATGTATAAAACCTATGAAGATGATTAAATGAATTGATTCACAACTCAAGTATGAAATAGGCTATTTGGAGAACAATTACAAGGATGAAATAACAATTATATTAGTGAGATTATGAGGAAAACTGAGAATAAATACACATGATTCAATCCAGCCTAAGTGCTATGATTATTTTCATGTTATTACACATGCATGGCGTATCATGTGATCATCAAGTACTCTCATAGTACATCTGACAGCGTGGTAGTGTTGTGCTTCTTATATACTGAGCTTTCTGAAGGCGGCAATGGAGCAGAAACCAAATCAGACCAGAGAAACTTCGCGCATGCGCAGTGCCGTGGACGTCTCCGGTTGCGCGCAGTGTGTGGACGTCCGCCGCTTTCACCGAGGGCCACCGCTTCAACACATACACCATGAGGGGCCGTTTTAAGCCACAATAAAAAACTTACAAGAAACGTGGAGAAGCGATTGAAGGTGCGAGACGGTAACGCGGTTCGACTGGAGGTGAGGGGAGCTTCTGAAATGTAGCCAGAGACCCGAGTCCGCGTTGCGCTGGGCTGGCTGTGTGTGTGTCGCTTCACGGCTCCTCGTAGGGATGCCATGAAAATCGGTGACTGAGAGAGACCGCTACTACTCCTCGCTTTCACGGACACGGCAGCGGCGGTGGTGGTGGAGCCATGGATCCCCGCGTAAAAGTCCATGTTAGGTAGCGTTTACGAACACCTGCGGAGAGTTTGAACGTCCCTGGCGCACGGGTTTGTCGCCGCCGTCGTGAGGATGGATTTCAGCCGTCTACGGAATATCATCACCAGATACGTAAGGGCCCCTCTGTCAACACAACTGTAGCTCTTACCTCACAGTAATACCATTTCTTATTGGGTTTTATTGGTGTTATTCTTATCAAATGAGGGCAGTACTCATGTGGTTACATCAATGCTTTGAACTGGCACTGACTAAAGGCTTTGCGATGTTATTGTGGAGTTGAATGGGGAATTTGCCAGTGGCTACAAATGGACTGATGGGTAGCGAATGTGTAGCATAGAGATGAACTTGGCTGTCCCACTTAGGTTGTTTTTGTAGGCCACAGCGCAAATCCATAGTAAACTATCGTGGCACAGGGTTCTCTTTGGACATCTCCATGGACTGCCTCTGTCTTCAGAAAGTTGCACTGGTTCAACTAAACTTACATTGATATTTAAAGGTTCTATATTATGCAAAAATGACTCCTGTGAGCTTTTGTAACCTTTTATTATTAGTCTGTCTACATCTCTAAACCTCAAAACGCTCTGTTCCACCGTGTGATGTCAAGTAGTGATAGTTTTAAAGTGAACTTCTGTTTCTTTCACCTTTTTAATTCAGCAAAATGTGGTCATTTCATCGCTGAAATCAGCCAACTGATTCTAAGGAAGATGTATTGAGACATCACGAGGTGGAACAACGCGTTTTCTGTTGGATACTTCAGTTTAAATATACAGGGTTTGTGTGTTTAACGTGTGAATGAAACTAACACAACTGCGGGTATGTTTGTGATAAAGACACATTATAACATAGATCAAAAATAGTGTATTATGGCTCCTTTAAATAGTTTTAGGTAAAATAAAGACTCATTTTATGTCACGTAGTCTGCAGTGCTCACAATATGCTTGTAGTAGTAACAATTAGTAAGTTGTAAAAGGTAGTTTGAAGTATCCTTGCATGGCCCTGTTACAGAGGTAGAACCGTGGTCCAAATGGGCTGACTTTGATGGTCTGCCAGGATAGGAAGCAGCTGGTTGGTGAGCGCTTGAATTAGGCTGAAAAAGAGTCTTATTGGATCCAGCGCTGACAACCCTCATCAGAGTCTGGAGCACCGTCACATCTGCTCCAGCCTGGGACCCCCTGGATGACCTTAGAATAGGCTCATGTGGTACCCAATAACTACATGCTATTTTTGTATATTTTACAATTGCTAGTGCGTGTGTGTGTTTGTGTGTGTGTGTGTGTGCAGCAGACTGTGCACGAGGACTTTGACAAATGCTCTGGCAGCGCTAATATCAGGGGAAATCAGGTCTACGACTGAGGCAGGACGGTCACTCAACACGCCCCTCGTCTCTCCCCTTCCCGTCCGGCCTTCTCCCTCCGTGTCCACTTGTGCGGCGTGATTAAGTAGGCGAGGGACTAATCATTAATTCAATTATCTGGATATTGATTGGGAATCGGACGGATTGGTGATGTAGACTCGGTTGTCTGTTGTAGCCTCCATTAACCTCGCCATATTCTCAGCAGCCGCTCTTGTAACGGTTTGGAGAAGGACGAATATAACATCATGCAAAGCTCACAAGTGGCCGTCCTGGACAACCAGAGAACTACCATTTACTTTGAGGGTCAGAGATGACTGCAGTTAGAACATGGTATTAAATTGTGGTCAGGTGTCCTCAGCCAAGGGGAGAGCAACTGTTTAAGGCAGACTTTGCACTACAGACAAAACCAATACTATGTGAAGAAGCTTAGTGGTGAAATCAGTCGACCAACCACGATACAAATTCTGAAGTGTGATATATTGCCTAAGAAAATATAGACGAGAAATTATCATATTAATACTAAATTATGCCACAAGAGCAGATTTAAACCACAAAAACTGTTCAAAAACTACAATATTGTTAAAAAACCATGTGCAGAAATAAATAAAGAGCACAATGACACACTTTAGTAGTTTGTTAGTATTTGTAATGAGTCATAGAAGTGATTCATTCAAACTTCTATGGCTCAAATCAAATCTGATCATATTGCCAAAAAATAGCTATATTTCCCAGTAGTGTAACGAAAACGTACACATGATAAATATTGACCCCCCCAAAAAAGTATTGTTCCATTTTACATATCGACATCTTCCTAAAATAATCGGATAAGTCATTTTTTCAGGCTTTTCAGGAAACACAAAAAACTCTCCCCAAAATGGAAATTATGGCTTTTTTTTGCCTAAATAAACTAAGCAAAAAAGTGACTTGGGCGATTATTTTAGGAAGGTAACGATATATTGAACTATAAATCGATACAGTATTTATTGTGGCAGATCTAGAAATCAAACACATTTTTGTATCTGAACATAGTCAAGAGATTCTTATGGTATCAGGTAACAGCAGCCAACGTGCCAGGAGTGAGTTTGTCGATTTGATAAATACTTCATAATAAATGTTTTCTAAAATTGGGCATAATTTTGTATAGTCAAGGTACAAATCCCAGTTCTTTTTTGAGCTTACTCTCTGCATTTACTCCTGTACAAATACTTCCAGAAAAAATATTTTCAGTTAAAAGTTCTGCGTCATGCTGTTTTGCACAGTTTAAATAGGGGTTTGGTATTACGTAATATAACCTAAATTTGTTTTGTACCTTTCTTTGTATAAACTGCTGAGTTTACGGTATAGAGCGGTGCACACGTGAGTGGAGCGTGCATGTGTGTGTGTGTACGCCCACTGTATCTAGGCCCCTCTCCTGGTCCCTCTTCTGTCTAATAATAGTGCCAGTGTGAGATCTCAAGTCGGCTTTGGACCTTCTGTCATTTTTTTCCGAAATAGCTTTGACTCCACCGTAATAAAAAAGCAAACGACGTGACAACCATCTAATAATAACTGTATCAAAAATAAGGAGGTTATTAGCGCAGTGCAATTCAACTGTGTGTTTTTCAGTTTGCCCCTGGGCAGTTGTGGCTACTAAAATATTAGCACCACCACTACCACCAAGTTTGGGCAGTGAATGAACAGTGATCTATATTATTCTGGTTTCATGTGCTAATTATGTATATAAGCACTAGATATCCTGGATGTTCATAAAAATTGATGTAATAATATTTTCGGGTTGTTTCTGGCCCATAAAGTCTCAGAATGTTTGAGCTTTTTTATACAGTGCAGTTCTGTTACCTCAGAGGGAAATAAATGCTAGATAACACAGTTGGATCATTTTATTTTTGTTTAAAGGAAAGAAATGCCGTTTTCTGTCTCTACACTTGTATCTGTTTATATTGGGGTTCATACTGAAATTGGTGTCAGAACTGTAAAAGCTGCATCAGTGCATCCCTATAAATCACAATATAAATCAACACTTAATAGATTATTTGCAATTGTCAATGATCTTATTATGTTACTCTTATTTTTTTATTTTGAGGTCTATAGTCAGTCAAGCACTTGGAGTTTAGAAACTTGTGCTAAACAGCAATGATCAAAAGTATTGTATATGTTCAGGAAATTAATATAAGCCATTTAATTTGTTTTAATAAGACATATTAAAATGATCAGCCCTACATAATTCAATAACATAATTTATTTATAGTACTCAGACTGTCAGAGATCATTGCTGTACTTGTTACCATAAAGTTACAACTGCACATCCGCATTTCTAACGTCACTCAAACTGTTAAACTGGCAAAGCTCAGTATCAGTTTAACATATGGCGCCCGTATTGATTTAAAATAGTGCTATGAAATGCTAACCAGTTCACTTCTTGCTCCCTCTAAGTAGCCACTTGTTATTTCAATTACCTTCTGCACAGCCATCGCTGCTGCACCGTGCCCTGGCTTCCTCTCTCCTTGTCCCCCCTTGACCCTGCACCTCACATTCCACTTATCTACAAATGTATAGCTGTTATACTTACTTAATCTCAACAGATAAAAGATAGCGGGGCACCTTTTGATATGAAGCGTGCTGAAGAGCTTTAGAGAGGCTTCCGGCAACTTTACAACTCTCTGGCTGCAGTTTAAACAATCTCCGGGTTTACTGTTTGCCACATTAGTGCTTCCTGCTGCAAATGTTTAAGGGCAGTCTATTCCTGTCCTCACTCCCCCCTGTGATGGGGCCCCGGTGGACAGGCAGTGTGTAGGTGACAAAAACACACCGTGGCCGGACCTTGCCTGCTGCTGTTGCCCTGTTATAGGGAGAAAACACAGGGTCAATATGAGGCCTGTGACAAAGAGCCAAGCCTATCATTGACAGTCGCACAAAATTGACATTGACTCTTGGCAGAATGTTGTTACCTCATCAAAAATGTACGAGAAGTTATGTTTGTTACATTAATCCTTTATTATTTGCCTGTCTGTATCTCCTTATGATGTCCTGAAGCAGTAGTTTACATTTAACACCTTCCTTTTGCCTTTATTTCAGTAGAGTGGGACGTTCCAGGACTGAAATTATGGAAATGATCCTAGTGGACGTGTATGATATATAAAAACACAGTGGAGCGCTTCCTGTATTACTACCTGACATCACAAAGTAGAACAAAGTGTGTTAAACATGTATGAATGAAACAAAACACAACTTCAGTTACTTTGTTGATGAGGAAACAACATTATAACATAGATCTAAACTAAATGGGGTAACATGAGCCCTTTAAAAATGACAATCTCCATCTTGATTCATTACAAAACTATAATCAATAAACTGATTTACAATAAGAATACTTCATAATTTAATTTGTATGAAACAGCATAATGTTTGTATTTGAATATTTGGTGGTAAAATGTTCACAAATGAGGATAATGATTCTGGCAGCTGGAGGAGAAGGAGGGAAACAGCAGGGCTGGATTACAGACTTATGTAACAGTCGGTTCACCGTGAGTCAAGTGGGATACGGCGATTGGGCCACAACAGTTTCATCTTAAAAAAGCTCTGTGCCTTTGATCATCCTCTCTGTATACTTGTCATACAAATGAGGCCGGCGTGAGTAGCAGTGTTTTTGAACTGTTTTCGGTAAGATGTCTCTTATAAATAACATTGCTTTGAAAAATGCACCTAAGATCCCACAATGTAGTCGTCTTCCAAGACTTAATGTTTGCTGAATAAATATTGCAGTGTTTTTTTGGCTTGTCTCCAAAATGTAACAGATTAGCCCTGGCCTAAACCCAACCTTCCAGACTTTTATAGAAAATGGTGCAGTTCATATTCTGTATTACTGGCAAAGCGAAAGTGTATTGTCAAATTGCTTTTTGAATTTGGCCTTGTCAGTGCCTTAGATATTTCTTTGGACTTGTGACAAATTATAATTTCTTTTGCCTTGCTCAATGGTGTATTGTTATTGTGATTAATAGAGTAGTACTGGATGTTCAAGTGCATTAACAGAGCACACACACCCATTTAAAAGCTGAATTTGGATTAACCACCATTTTAAAGAAATTATACAAAATGACTTTGTATTAGTGAAGTCATATCTGTAATTTAGGAGCGTTTAGTGTCCTGTGTCGTGTTGGTTTGGTTTGAGACTGGATGCCCTTTCTTAAATCACGCCTTTCTGAACTCTTATAATGTTGTTTCCTCATCCAAAACATACCTGGAATTGTGTTTTGTTTCATTTGCACATGTTTAACACACAAATCCTGCATATTACAGCCATAGTTCTGTTCTTACACAGAAAACATCATGTGCTAATGTCATGTGCTTATGTAGGATCATTTGCATTATTTCAGAACTGGAATTGCCAATTTCTAATAAACTAAAGGTAAAAGGAACTACCACTGCATGACATCACAAGGTGGAACAGAGTATTTTGAGCTTTGGAGATGTACACAGAGTAATAATAAAGGTTTGCTCAAACATGCGTGAATGAAACAAATCTCCAGGTATCTTTTTGATGAGGTCACATTCACACCAATCTCATTTATCTGAACTTTAAGCTGCAAGCAAGGCACGGAAACACTTTTTATATTTGATTTTAAATACTGTATTTTTTTTTTATCTTTTTCAACACATCGCTGCTTCATAATGGGATCACTTGATGTATGATGGGATTATGGCTGTTGTTATTCACAGCAAAAAATACCCCTCGAAAGGTTAAACATTTGTCAGCTTTCCAAAGTGTAATGAAGTGTAAAAGTTCTCATTATGTAACGGCGCCTACCTGTTAAAAAGCTTTCATAACTAAAGCTACTCTCAGAGGGCTAACATCTGCTCCCGCGGCCTGTCTCGTGTCTGTGTGTTTGGTAATTACATTTCAGTCCCGTCCATGAGTAGTTCATTAAGGAAGAGCTCAGTCAGAGGAACTTGATCTGTGGGTTAATGAGGGGGACAGCTCGACATGGCCAGAGTGTGTCCAGGGCACAGAGGCAGGAGATGGGACCAAACACAAACCATTTAATCAGCACCTATAATGACACTGCTTCATTTTATTACGTCTTTGTAACAGGACGACCCCCCTGACGTACATGGCGTGGCTATATCATGTCAGATTAGGTGAGCACGAGGATGTAAAGTTAGGAGTACTCCTACAGCTCAGGTAGTGCACAATGAATACTAAAGTAGTCTGATGCAGCATTGACAAATGATCAAAAATCAAGATAGTTACCAGTAAGGGCTGAATAATTTATTGAAATCATCAACAGTTTGTGAATTAGTTGTGTCCAGTTATCAATGATTATCAATGATCAAGCAGAGTTCTAACACTAGAGAGAAAAAAAGTGTTGTGTGTGTGTTAAATGGCACTGATTTAAAGTCTGGGTTGTATTGTTTGTCCATGAACTCAATGCAAAGAGACATTTTTATTTTGTTTTTGAAGAGACTAAATAAAATGGAATCAACAATCAAGATCGATCAATAGGAGGAAAAAGAATGTTGATACATTTTTTTCCCCGTTTCATCAGATAATCAGTACTCAGGCGATTGAATAGTACAAAATACTCCTGAACGGTTTAAGAATGATCCTGAACTTGTGCAAGAACACAAAGCATAATAAAGAAAGTATTGTTTGTATTGATAATGACTAATGTGTAGTGTGTGAATGAAAACAAAACACAACTCTGGGTGTGTTTGTGATGTGAAAACAACATTATAACAGATCAGAAAATGGCGTAATATGTCCCTGTTAATGTAGAATGTCTGTCAGCCATACCTATCACACATTTGAGCTTACCTCAGAAGGCCTTGTGTGTCCCAAAGAGATTGTGCTTGTGCTGACCTGTGAAGTTAGTTTCTCCCATCATTCAAAGAAATCAAATGAATCAGTACATTTATTTTTAGCCCGCCCTGCTGTGAGTATAGAGTGAGCTGTCCCTGTATCACCTTTGCAACTACCTGGCCACTATCCACAATGATAAGCTCCAACCACTCGAAACAAGTAAATGGTCAGTCACTGGTCAGCCCATCACTGCAGCGTTTGGAAAAGTGCAAGTACAACTTTTCTTGAAGGTTATTACATTGGCACAAACTCGACACCCAACTTTTACTCACTATTCGGATTACACAAAAGCTTTGTGCATAGGTCTGTCATGATAAATACTACACATATCCACTTATTGTACGATATATGTAAACTAAAGCAATTTTTTCGGGATAAGCATATATCCCATGTACATTTTCTTTGCATTACTTGGAAAATGTTGGTTATTTTTTGTCTTTATGATGAGATTTAAAGTTGCACTGTGGAGCTTTTCTGGTAGACGTTCTGCCACCTGCTTCAAGTAGATGTTTTGTCCTGGAATTTTATACAGAGTGTGGCCTGTAATTTAACTATCTCCATAGAGACATCACTATAGGCCAAGTTACAGGTCAGATCTGTGGAGAAGTGGGCCAGCTCACAGTAATATTGCAAGTTTTGGTGCCATTTTTGAGAAATAGAAACACCTGTAAATGAATAAATACAAGATATATTTGTTTAATACCATACTGGGCAACATCCCAGGCAAAGCATTAACATCACCATGGAGACGATGAGATGATGGATCCTACACTACAGAAGTTACACGGTGCTTGTCTGGAAAAATCCAGACTCATGTAACAAAAACAGAGAGATATCCATGTGGATTTGCAGGCAAACCCAGTGCACCTTTAAGCCATAAAAGTTTGAATGCATAACTCTGTGACAAAGTACTGAAGTGTCTCACTCTGCTGTTCAGTTATTGCAGCTCATGATGTTTTAACAGTTTTGTACACTTAGAATAGTCTTGTGGTTTAAATCTGTTCTTGGTTTATTGTGCCAGAGACATACATTTGTTTCAGTATTATTGTTTATTGTTTATATTTCATTCAACAATATAATGCACTTCAAAAGATGTTTTATCGTGACAGCCTGTATATCTGTACAGTAGCACAATGTGTGTACTAGTGGTTTGATATTTAGTGTTACCAAATCCTTACACAGTCCTGCCATCTCCTGTTGTAAATTAATGGTGATGTAAGAGTAGTCTTATTGCCCAAAGCTCTTTTTTCTGTTATTAATAAAGACAAAGCTTTGGTGTCCCACAACCAACCAGCCAGCCACTTTGTCTGATGGAGCCGAGCAGTGAAGAGGGAACCGTGGAACTGGGCTGGATACGGATCAGTGGGGATTAATGATCAGATAACTACAAACCACAATGAAATCTCCCCATGTCGTTCTCTATCTCTGTCCTCCACTGTCACGCTGCAGAGAGAGACACGCTCAGCCCATTCAAGGAACAATGGAGAGGAAATAGAACTACCAGAAATATGACTGGATCAGAATCTACTGAGGACAGATCTGTGGAATAGCAGCTGCGGGGATGAAGTCATATCACAGTCTCGGCCAAAAAGTTATGATGCATGTTAATAAAGTAGGAAAGATTTCTGTAATTATTGTTTCACAAAGTAGATATTTGATAGAGATTAGATAGTAGATTAGATAGTTGATCCTTTTTAGCTACGTGTTATATGCTAAAGCAGATGTGCCCAAACTTTTTCCTTGGTGGGCCAAGATGTATCTAACCTATTTATCAATAGGTTGTATTAGTTATTATTTTTAGAGGAAGGTGCTCTCTTTCTTTTCTTGACAATATTTTCAGCACAAAATTATGTTAAAATAGATAATCTCACCACCTCACTGTGGACACCCCTGTCCTTCAGTATTAAAGGTGCATTTTGTAACTTTTATGGCACCTGCTTGTCTCCATTGAATTATTGCTTGTCCTGGAATGTTCCACAGTATAGCAATAATCTTATCTTTCTCCATAGAGATGAGCAGGTGACGACACAGTAAGAGGAGCAAGGAGAGTCACAATACTAAAGGTTTAAACTCAATTTTGACAAGTTATATCTAAGATTAAGTCATGATACTTAATTTTCACAATAGTGGTTACGTGTGTGTGTGTGTGTGTGTGTGTGTGTGTGTGTGTGTGTGTGTGTGTGTGTGTGTGTGTGTGCGTGCGTGCGTGCGTGCGCGCGCGTGCGTGCGTGTGTGCGTGTGTGAGCATGTGCATGTGCTTAGTCAATACTTGTTCAAGTAAGTATCTCGTTCTGGTACTAGTTATAGTATCAACTTGTTTTTTTTATATTTTTGCAGCAGTTAAGCTGTCATAAATGCTAACTGGTATTGTGCTTGTCAATATGAAAAAAAATATATATAAAAATTCACTGCTCACTGCTCATAGATGGTGACCAGCATGAACTACCACGCTTTGATAAAACTTTATGAAGTCAAGTAGATCTGGAGTCATATCCTGTCTTCCTGATTTTTCTCTGATTAATGGATGATGTGACGGGCAGATTAACCAATCTGAGAGACGGTCCATAGGTGGGAAAAACAGACATGGCTGTGTACACGAGAAAAGGGGGAAAAATAACATGTCTTTCGGATATGAGAGACACGTGCTTCAAATTAGCAGCTTTGGTTGGATCGTTTGAAGTTTGGACTGGGGATTTTCACCTTCTATTGTCCATCCAGCCAGTCCCTTCTACATTCTGTTCGAATCAAAGAGCAACTGGCTGGTCAGGCAACATCAAGCCACCAATGTCACGTTGTTCATATTTACAGTTTTTTCTTTCTGAGAAGTTGTGTAATTTAATCTGTGGGCTATCTGTTGTTATAAGTCCTCTATTCCCTTCGTCATTTTCCATCTCTCATTTCAGTGTAGCCCCTGCATGGTGCCAGTGCTCTGATGTTTTGGAGGGTCTCAGGCCTGTTGACTCTGTTGGCTGCAAGTGTCTATTTCTGCTCTGGTGCCAACTGCCTGTTAATCACTGTTACTATGTTTGGCCACACTTGCGTAGGTTACTAGATTTCCCCAAAGAAGGATTGATTTGTTCTCTTTTAATCTCAAAGTAGGGCACTAGTATGCGGCTTTGATTGCCTGGCCCAAATGCATTTAAGGTCCTGGCATTTGTAAATTTAGTCCCAGCCAAAATGTGGAGGATGTTTAAAGCAGTTTCTCAAATGCTTGTTTCTCCTGGTGATCATCAACACATTTGCTTTGCTCAGTGTCAGAATATTATTTCCACTTGCATTAGGTTCTAAAAAATGCCAGAATAAAACTAATAGACAGATTTGGGTTCCCTTGAGTCCCAAGCACTCACATCCCACCACAGTACACTCTAATGAAGGACACCTTGAAAAATATTTGCAGTGCTGAACTCCCTGAATGCACTTGTTATCCCTGAGGAGGCACTTACTGCTAATATTGTGCAGGTGAGAGATGAGCGGAGATGGAGAACTCTGAACATATAATTCAATATGCTCTATTATTTTATTTCCAAATCTCTGATTAGACAGAATAAAAAATACAGACTACAGGCAGGTCCTGGAAGAGCTAAAAAGAAAAATGACAAATCTGCTCTTGTGTGACTCAGAGCTGCTTCCACCTCCACATATCAACAAACATGTACTTATCCTACAGTCTGTGCCCTTTATGAAATGTGACAATTTCTTTTTGTTTGCACTAGAAAAAATATCCATATTGATTCAGTCAATGCAGAAATAGTGGGCTAATGATCACATTCATTATATCTAGGTTACAGGCACACAACATGCTCCCTTGGATAAAGAATGTGTTAACCCATTTTAATGCTACCTGTAATGCTATTTATATCTGTTCCTGTAGTGTGTGGGGGAGGAGAACTGGGTGGACAGTCGGACGGTGTACATTGGGCACAAAGAACCCCCACCAGGAGCCGAGGCCTACATCCCTCAGCGTTATCCTGACAACCGCATAGTCTCCTCCAAGGTGATGCCCTGACTACTGTTATGTGAAACTTTGTCACTGTGTTAACGTAAACATCACACTTTCTAATTATACCTCATGTCTTACAGTATACTTTCTGGAACTTCATCCCCAAAAACCTGTTTGAGCAGTTTAGAAGAATAGCCAACTTTTACTTCTTGGTCATATTTCTGGTTCAGGTATGTATTCAGTCAATTATTTAAATATTACTATAATTATTACTGCCCTTCAAACAGAAATAGCTGATTCTATAGCAAAAATTATATGAGTTAAATGTAAATTTAGGTATAGGTAGTAATTGCCCTTGCCTTTATAATAAAATAATGATGTCTCCCTTTCAATGTGTAATACTAATTATTGTGTATTTGGCCTTTCCTCACACTCCCTCTGTAACCCTCTTCCACTCTTCTTCTCTGTACCGTGCAGCTCATCATCGACACCCCCACTAGCCCCATCACCAGCGGCCTGCCCCTCTTCTTTGTTATCACTGTCACCGCCATAAAACAGGTAGGACACACACAAATGCGCTCACGTTTCCTGGAAAATATTTCTCGTTCTGCCTCATTCTCTTCCCATCTCCAAACACACTCTGCGCTCCATCAGCGGGCCGCTCTATTATCAGCGGATACACATTCCTCTCCCAAGCCAAAGGACATGCCATTGAATCTGTCTGGTGATGTGAGAAATATGATAATGAATAGTCTCCTCTGTTAATCACTCTCTCTGAGCGCCCTGTGCCCCTGGGACATGCATATCCTCCCTTCCGTCCCGTACTGAGGGATGGCCCACTGTGGGTGATGGATGGATCTGTTCTGGCTAAGGAAGCCTGAGTTTTCCCTGGACATAAATCTAAAACGTGGCATATCAGCTACAAATCCAGGAAGCAGCCACTAAACTCATGAAGTGCAATCCTAGTTAATTATAGCCTGTGACTTTCACCTCTCCCCCTGATATTTGACTGCGCCTTGGCCTCTTTCACAGATGCAATAATCTATATTCTCATTTTCTCTTTTGTTCTTCTTCACTAATTCGCTCTCCCGCTCCAACCCTCTCAGGGCTATGAGGACTGGCTGAGACACAAGGCGGACTGCTCGATAAATGAATGTCCAGTGGACGTGGTGCAGAGGGGGAAGGTGGTGAGGACTCAGAGCCACAAGCTGCGGGTAAGGCTGGCCTCATTAGAGCTACAGCACCTGGGGCCACAAAGCACCACTGCTAAACTCGCTCACACTATAACCCTCACATACACGGCTCTCTGAGTCCCACGTCAACTTTGTTTTTCTCTTTCCTGTCTTTCCTGCGCTTTTCCACCAATTAATCGCCCCAGAAGTGTGGTAGAGGAAGAGAGTATCCTTGTGGGGTTTGAGTCCCGTGGCACGTGCAGGGGCTAATGTGTTTCATAAATGTGAATGTTCTGTCATCATCCGCTCTTATGTCACTCTGATGCAACACAAATCAGAGTATGGCCAGTGCTCGGTCTAATACTTGAAAATGCCCAGTGATAATCCTCTTGATTTGTATTATAGTTATTGTTTTTATGGTGAGTGCTATGGTTCTTCGAGATGAATGATGAATATTTATACATTTATTTAGTGTGTGTGTGTGTGTGTGTGCGTGCGTGCGTGCGTGCGTGTGTGTGTGTGTGTGCGCCTCTCCCTCCCTCTTTGGCAGTATGGAGTTTCTTGTGTGGTCCAGCGCTGCATGAGACTCTGATGTAGTAGTTACTTTCTCCTCACCGGAGGCTACTGTAAATTGATCCCATCATAGAATTCCATGAATGAAACTAGACTCGTTGCGGGAATGTATAATGGAAGTTTGTGACTCAGCTCTTATGCAGATGTATAGATAAAGTCTATGTTAGTTTAGTTTTGTGTTTGTGCTGTTTAATAGGTGCAGGTTTACTGGATTATGCTGTGTCTGCTGCTTTAGTCGAATGAGCAGAAACGCAGTGATGGTGGGGTTAGCGCAGGTTGCCGTTATTACAACTTCTTCTTCTTCAAACGCTTCTTACGGATTAAAATATGTCCTGTTTTTCCAGCACTCTTGTTTCTTGTCATTTTGTGTACCGAGGTTTCTTAGTACCTGAGATCAAACGGAAGGGATTAGAGCGGATACGAAGCAGGAATAATAATGAATATATTAATCATGCAAAATCAGAGTGCGTGTCATGTGTTTGGTCACCGTGGAGATGGGATTTAACCAAGCTAAAGCTGCTCCACTCTCATAATCTGTTATGCAACTTCACAATCCTTTGAAAAAAAAAAAAGGGAAAATGAAAGAATGAGAAGGTTTTGACTGTCTCCGTTGACTGAAATATCCACTGGCAGCACTGCTCATTTATTATTGATCTTAAAGCTATTATGCATTTTTATTTGGCTGTTGTTGCTCTTCCAGGTGGGGGATGTGGTCATCGTGAGGGAGGATGAGACGTTCCCATGTGACCTCATCCTTCTCTCCTCCAGCCGCCATGACGGGACCTGCTATGTCACCACAACCAGTCTGGATGGAGAGTCCAGTCATAAGGTGCCACGGTTAATACGCTTTTTAATTCACATTTTATTCCACCACATTAGGAACATATTTCAAACACATAAACATATAAACCGTTCAGGATCTATTTCCTTGTCAGATTGATTTTGAAAACAGAAATTTTTAAATATCTGTGTCACTAAGAAATCACAGTATGGTTTTCCAACACCAGCATTTGTAAGTATTTGTCTATTAATATTCTGGACCATGAATCTGGAATAAAGATGAATTCAAATGTAAATGTCTTAACATCAGATTTTTTTGATTCACTCCTTGATAGTCTGTGATTTCTTATTTCACATCCATTTTTTGGCAGTACAGTAATACATCTTAATACATCGTAATTATCATAATAAAACTTTCCTTTCATAATAATACATTTTGATATACGATATATTGCTGAAGTAAATATGAACGAATTAGAAACTAACTTATTAATCAATAACCCAAGAGTAGATTTAAAACTGAAAAAATATTCCAAATGTACGATACTGTTAATAGAACATGAGCTGCAATAAATAACTGCAGAATTAAATCATTTGTACTTAGTTTGCATCTGGAATGAGTCATAGAAGTTATTAATTCAACTTTTTACAACTTAAGTCTTCACGTATAACCAAAAAATAACCAAA
Organism: Scartelaos histophorus; assembly: GCA_000787155.1. NCBI lineage: Eukaryota > Metazoa > Chordata > Actinopteri > Gobiiformes > Gobiidae > Scartelaos > Scartelaos histophorus. The sequence goes on along the minus strand of JACN01000615.1, from coordinate 189 downwards.
CATTTTCTAGTAGTACAAAGAAAAAGTACCAAAGATGACCCCATAAAAATATTGTACAAGCTTTCGTGTATATTGAACACTAAGTCGATATAGTAATTAAATAAATCACATCATTAAGTCATAGTAATAGTGTTTTCAGTGATAATTCATATACTCCTGGCTGGTCCACTCCAGACCCCTCCTTAATTA
>JACN01043288.1:0-20053 GCA_000787155.1 Scartelaos histophorus | reverse complement strand
ACAACGGCTCTTTTAAGAGCCACTACACTAAAGAAAGAGCCGCTTTATACCGAGTTAGGGCTATGGCCAGGGCACTATACTAAAGATTTGTGGACAGCATCACCATTCATTACAAGATGGAGTTCAAAAATGTTACCAGAATACCTCGTCAACCATCCCAAACGCACTCCCAAGTGCGTGTTTGGCAATGATATTTTACATGAATGTTTTAAGATTTCATATTCATTGTGCTGTTTCTTCAGTATGTGCTCCAGGGATGCATCATTGGCCACACTTACAAATACATTAAAATACAGAGAAGAACATGCACTGATTTGAAGTGGTCCATGATGAAATAGGCCTGTAACTTCACACCACAGTCTACAAAAGTAGAATAACATGAACAAGTTCAATATATTTACATAAACAGGATTTTCTAAATTGAAATGTCAAGTATGTTCATTTCCATCCACTCAATATTGAGTCAACTTGAATTACTCCAGGTCAAATCTGTGTTGTTGGCTCTGGTGTCTCATGTTTTTGATATTATCCCGGAGATTCTCTATGGGGTTCAGATCAGGACGGTTTGATTGTAGGTCTATTAAGCAGAGTCATGGTCATTGAACTAGCTTTTGGTACATTGCTGGGAAATGAAATCAGCACCTTCAAAAAGCTATCAGGAGAAGGAAGCATGAAGTGTGGCCAAATGTCCTGGTAGATGCTGCGTTGAGTGGACTTCAGAAATGTCAGCAGATCAGAAACCAGAATATTTAAGAACAGAGTAAAAGTGAAGTTCTGGCTTTCTTAGGAGAAAATGAATGTGTGCACAATTGCTGCAGAATTATTACACACACACAAAAAAAAAAAAAAAAAAAAAAAAAAAAAAAACATTTCCCATTCTCACTTATTTTTGTCTATTAGAATAGGAAACAACCCAAAGTTTGCAAAGAAACATTTCTGACTTGTCAGTGACTAATATAGCCATTCTTCTTTTCAGTTATGATCACAAGCCTTCTATTCATTGAGTCTGTTGCTTTCTTGATCTGTTGATGATCAACATTTTGTGCAGCAGCAGCTGCACAAAACCATCTTAACTTGCCATTTTATATTACCATTATAGGAAAATTTACACACACAGAATACATACAAAATGTATTATACACATATGTGATAATATTTGTACAGAAGTTATTTGCTCATACAGTTTTTTTTGTAATTCAGTCAATCCCAACATACATAAGAGACAAAAATCCAATGCATCACACATGTGGTTCAGATACAGCTGCCTGTGATTATACCCATGGCCTGTTGGTTCAGTGCCTCCTCCTGTGGGTCACCACCTGCAGAGTCTGAGGGTCTGGGTCTAATGCACAGAGTAATGGGCAGTGCTGCCCCCTCAACCCAGCTGGATTAAGCGGGAGAAGATGGATGGATCAGTACCTCATAAGGCTTCATCTCACCATCACTACCTGTATCCAGTTAATCATTGTATATAGCTGATATTTAATATATTTTTTTAATCCTCCCTTGAAATGGTCATATGCATTTGTATCATTATGGCTTACACCTGTTTCTACCTTTTGTTTTATGTAGTGTTACATTATACTGAGAATTTTTAAATTAAATCTTTTTTATTTTAAAAGCAGGCCCGTAATATAGTTTAACTAGAAAGAAGTAGCGCCTCTTTAGCGGAGTGTGTGGCTCTTAAAAGAGCCGTTGTGTGTAGAGTGCGGGGGAGCAGTTTACTTGGAGCTGGTGTACTTGGTGACGGCCTTGGTGCCCTCGGACACGGCGTGCTTGGCCAGCTCTCCGGGCAGCAGGAGGCGCACGGCGGTCTGGATCTCCCTGGAGGTGATGGTGGAGCGCTTGTTGTAGTGCGCCAGGCGGGAGGCCTCTCCTCCGATGCGCTCGAAGATGTCGTTGACGAAAGAGTTCATGATGCTCATGGCCTTGGAGGAGATGCCGGTGTCGGGGTGCACCTGCTTGAGCACCTTGTACACGTAGATGGCGTAGCTCTCCTTCCTGGTCTTTCTCTTCTTCTTGCCGCTTTTGCCGGCGGTTTTGGTCACGGCTTTCTTGGAGCCCTTCTTGGGCGCGGCCTTCGCGGCTTCAGGCATGTTTCTCTGGTCAGATCAGACGAATGAGTTAAAGCAACACAGAGCTGCAGTGGCTTTTATATGAGCCTCACGCAGATGCGCTGTGCTGTTTCTGCGCAGTGATTGGAGGAGCCTCTGAGCTCCTGAACACGGGGGAGGAGCATGTGGAAACATGCAGAGAAATAGAAAGTTTCGATTTGATTAAATTCGATTTTTAATTTTATGTAGCTCCACAAACAGCATAAACATTACAGCAGACAGTAATTCACCCAGTGAGCCTGTGCTGTGTAGGCCTGTGTGGTGCTGTTTCGGCTCGTACTGTAGTTTTCTCTCATATGAAGCACTTCGATCAGCTGAAGTTGTTTTAAAGCTTAACAGCGATAACAACATAAGGCTATAACATGGCTTAAAGCTCAGAAGAGTCCATTCGGCGCAATATAGGACCTTTAAGAGTGACAAACAGCCTTTTAGAATAGGTTACAATCTACAGTCATTGTCTACAACGGTTCAATGTGTAACAATAGGGGGCGCTCTGGGCTGCAGGCCGCGGCGCATCGTCTTCGTCATCATTAGTGGACGCGTTCAACAAAGTGCAGCCACATGTGTTTCTTTACCGGCCCCGTCTCAGTGGAATATGCGTGAACTCTGCGGGCTCTCTTTCGTTTTTCCTTTCACATCCGTGCGGGGCTTGTAGCTGCCGTGTGTGTCTGATCATGGCGGAGTCTGGAGCCGAGAAGAGCCGCGGGTTACGGTTCGCCGAACGCCAGCTGCTGCGCCACGGCTGGGAGCATGGTAAACGTTTCGCTCTGTGCTCTAGGCTTATGTGCCCTTTAACGACACATGCCCCCAGTATTCTCACGATCAGATGCGTGAAGTGGTCACAAGAATAACAGAACAGCGCGTCATTAAAGAGAAATGATTGTACAGGAAGTAGGCGAATATAGCTCTCTGTGTTACGTCATGTGATTTCCCTCCTTGAGGTGCAGAGGCTGCACTAGCACTGACTCAGGACTGGTGCAGTGACCATTCAGATCAGAGAGAGGCATTGTAGGTGTAAATTAAAACAAACAGGTTGACCATCATGTCCAATGATTTTGTAGTTAAGAATGAATCAGCATTACAATTGTTATTTTCAGTAAAAGTTATATTTGTGTCCCCAGATATGAGGTAGACATGTTCAAATCAATTAGACAGGCGATTCTTCCGTCACGTGTGTGACATTCACACAACGATTATGTTGTTCTTCCCGGCTTCAAGCTTAGAGCTAACCTAAGATAAAATGAATATTCTATAATTTATAAGATTTCCATTAATGCCTATCAGCAGATATAAGTAGTTTAGTTTTTTCATATGTTTTCATAGAGATACTGAGGCAAGGGTGTGTGTCACGTATGAGACTCTCAAAAATGGATTGGAATAAAAGTTATCTTAACTAGTGCAAAACTCTGTGAACTTTGAGAGGACAAAATAATGAAAAATATTTTAAATACTACATCAATTGGTACTTTAACAAAGTATAATAGAAATTTATGTGAATAACAGTGTATGAGAACATAATGTGTGTGTGACAGGTCTGTAACAAGTCAAAACTTTTCAAAAATAAAGTCAGCAAGGCCCAATCATACTTCATAAGAACATAAGAACTTTTTTTACACTCTAAAAACAAGTTTTAAAACAAGCATCGGATTATTAATTTAAATAATTTGCATAAATAAACTCAGCTTTACAACATAAAACCCATAACCACATTATATTATAATGTGTTTAATGCAGCTTTGCACACATTAGTTTACGCTTTACAGAAACCAAACATGGCTCATTTGCATAAATTATAAGCAGTTTGGAACAAATACACATACACCCCTAGTGTATACCTTAAATATAAACAAAGTATGTAAAAAGACTAACCTTGGCTGTAAATTCGACACTTTGATTGGCAACATTTCCTTTGCTTCCCTCCATTGCTCACTTAGTTGTAAATTGCTTTGCACATGAGCTGAAATTGGCCTAAAAAAATCTACATTTACGGAGTACAAATATTGTAGGCTAAAGCAAGAATTAAGTATTTTTATTGTTAAGTATTTAACAAGTATTTTTTGTGTATTTTTGCATATAATTTGCAGTGGTCACACGTGACAGTCACCGTTATTCTTTTTGCCATAAATGTTAATCTAATGTATTTTGCAACACAGTTTTCATTTTATACTTTAAGACTACTCTGTTGATTTATAATCTGAAGTGTGAAGTTAATAGGAAACCATACATTTCATTAAAAAAAAAAAAAAAAAAGAGTCTGTAGTGTCACGTGTGTGACATCTTTATATCAGGTTGATAATGTTTAGTTTGACCCCTTAATATAAAGGAAAATTAAAAAATACAAGAAATGAAAGTTTTAAGTGCATACATTGATTCTACCAAATATGCTCAATACAATTATGTATGACAAAACCTTCATCTTTTGGATCCTTAAAATCAAAAGTGATTTTCATTGACAACAACCGCACTCAGATAACAGGTCCTCTTTAATAACCATTACCCCCTGAAAATCAAATTTCTTGAAAGCTGATCAACATATTATTAAAATATAATATAATTGTAGAAATTTTTAAGGCTTTATATATTATACAAGTAGTTTTGAAATTTTGCCTTACAGGCTCCATTTTCAAAGAATGGGTTTGTAAATGTAAGTCTGACCTTTAAAACCTTTAAACATGACCTTTAGAAAATATTGTTCATTATGAATAAACCATATTTAAAAATTAACTATTTCTATTTCTTTGTATGTATATTTCTAGGTAAGGGGCTTGGGCGAGATGAAAACGGCATATCCGAGGCCATCAAAGTGAAAGTGAAATGTGACAAAGGCGGCATTGGGCACAAGGAGGGCGACCAGTTCACCTTTCACTGGTGGGACCATGTGTTCAATCAGACCTCTGCCAGCCTCCAGGTGGAATCCGACAACTCCGGCACCAAACTCCACAAGAGCAGCAGCGCAAGCGAGGGCGCCGTCTCCAACAAGAAACCGTTAAAGGCCAGCCTGGCTAAGGACAAACTGTATGGCGCGTTCGTCAAATCGGCTACACTAGTGTCCGGCCTGGAGCAAGCCACGAGGACACCTTCTAGTGACAGCAGCAGCAGCTCGGACGATGAGGACGACGCAAAATTGGACTTATCCTCGACTACCAAGATGTCCGACGAGCAGCTGGTGAGGGCTTGCGGTGGTCGGACAGCGCACAAAGGGGCCAGGCACGGACTGAAGATGAGCGCCAAGCTAGCCCGTTTGGAGCAGCAGGAGGCAGAGTTTATGGCCAAGTATGGTAAAAAGACGCAGACACCAAACCAACTGTGCGGAGAGAGTGAGGAAAACACAGAGAAGACGACAAAGAAGAAAAAGAAGAGGAAAGATATTGATCTGGTGGAAAGTGCAAGCCGTTTGGAGCCAGAGGAGAGCGCAGGAACTGAGGAGGTCAGAGTAAAACGTAAGAAGAAAAAGAAAAAGAGGGATGCGGTGGAGGAGGAAACGCAAGTCCAGGAAGACGATGATGCCCAAGAGAGCCCACCACCGCGCAAGAAGAAGAAAAAGAAGTCCAAGGAGTAATGCACCTGGGAAGTCCAGAATATCATCTCTATTATTTATACAGAGTGATTGCAGTCTGGTTCTCCCTCGAGACGCACAGTGGGAGTGGAGACCAAACGTGCTCACTGGTCACCTGAAAAATCAAATGTCTGTTTAGTTCACTCTTTGATTCTGTTTTTCAGCCTACTCTCTATTTCCTCGTAAGCAGCTGTATAAGATTTGATATGCACAAAGCGTGTCCCTGATTGGCTAATCCAACTGTCAATCAGACCAATCTGAACTTGAATAACAGTTTAAGTCTGGTCACGATCAATCTTCGAGAAGTGTGTATTCTGGATCCCAGGCAATAATCAGACTTTTCTTGTCGAAATCTGATAATGGATAATGGAATAATCTCAGAATTCATGCAGTCTTTAATGAAACTGACCCATACCTGACTGTGTTTTTTAAAAGGAAAATGAATTTCACGAACACAAGGTCTGAACTAATTCTTGGCTCTATGAAATGTATATTGTTATACTGGAGAAACAAAAACACTTATTAAAAAGAAAAACATGTCGTTTTGAAAATGTTCATTTTATTCATTCAGAATATATAGACTATATTACAGATTTTTTTTTTTTCTTCCGCTTATGCAGAGCCAGGTCGTGGGGGCCGCAGTCTGAGGTGATGGAAGTGTGGATGAAAAAGTGCTTAGACACTTCCTCCAGCGGTTTTTGGTCATGATTTTTGATTCAGTTTACATGGCCGTATTAAAACAAATTTGACTTTCAATATCAGTTTCCCAAAAAAAAATACAGAATTTTTATCAAAGCCATTTATTAGAAAAAGTAACATGTGGTTTGTAGCTAGAAATGTTTTATTTTACAGACTGGACTAATTGTGGGCCTCTCATTAGAAATCCCTAAATCTTGATTTGATCTGCAAAGTTGACACACTGGACAAATGCAGTGTTCATTAAAAAGTTCACTGCTAGAGGCCTCAGTTAAAGGTTAGAAATGTTGCTATCTGCTGGCCAAATGTTGCACCACATAGAGTGATATTTAAAATGTGGTTTATCACCTATTCAGACATGGACTGCACTAGGATAAACAAAGTAAAGTAGGGCAAGGGTCTGTAGACCTTTGGACATTTGTTAATCCTACTTTACATAAGATATCAGATATGTCAAGTATTCTCCCAATCTTGCCACTTGTTGTCATATCGATCTAATGCCTAATCCTGTTAATGATCACATTTCTGGAGGTTGACTAGATAGATGGATAGATTAATACCATATTGATTTTATTTATTTTTAATAGATGTTATTTGCTTATTTATTCCACGTTCATAGATTATATTAATGCAAATATAAGCAATACAGGGGTAGTACTGAGTTTGTAAAAATGAGAGAATTTGAGTTGTGTTATTTGGCTGTAATGATTGGTTATATAATTATTTTTAGACATTATAAAAATCTAACAGTACATATAAGGTTTAACTGAACATAAATTCTTTCAGCAGGTCAACAAAATAGACCATAGATTCTTGCGGTTATATTTGGTATTTCGAAAGAGAAGCTACTGTCCGAATATATATAAATACTTAATCTATTAACGTATTTTATTCAATAACACATATGAAATGTTTGATCGACAACGAAAAATAAAAAAGTACAAGAAAAAAAAAATACAATACTGCGTTTGATGCACAAATCTCCCACTGTTATTGTACCGTGAACGCGCCATGGTTATGCAACTAGCTTAGACGCTATCTGCTCTTTCTGCTACAATTCACGCTGTTGTTCCGGCTGGTCATGATGAATAATGATGCGATCAACACATTTTACACATGTTTTATTTCTCCGTGAACCTGGCGCATCAAACTTTGAAAAATTCAACGTTTTAGCTGCGAAATGACGGTTAGCGTTGGCGTTAGCTTGCTTCAGGCTCGTACATGCACATGGTCCTGGTGGGAGTTCGAACTTTGGCTCCTACATTCCTGGATGAATTATTTTTTTCTGCATCCATGGCTGCTCAACTGTGAGGTACACTTCAGTATTAATTTAGCAGCTAGTGATTCATAAGAGCTGTTTATATATTGTCGATATTGCCATTGAAAGCCGTTTTCTTTATCACGTTTATGCAGGTGACATTTGAATTGAACAACAAAAGCAAGGCCAACATATTCTTAAATTTAAGTTTGCATATAAGCACAGTCTGTCAATAGTCAGGGCATTACTTTTTCTCCTCTAAATGTGTGAATGAAAGATCTACTGCAGCTTCATAATAAACTAGATTTTCTTGGTTTGAGTTTCAACAGTATAAAACTAGGGAAAAGGTAACAAACTAAACCATAGGGACACTGCACACACATTCATCACTGACACAGATGAACTCAACTTTTCCCTTCTTAATGTTTGAGTCTGTGTGTAAAGGAAGTAATTATTGTTGGGTGAAAAAATAACTATGGGCAGACAATAAAAAGCAAACAAATCCATTAAGTCTGTCATTTGTGCTGTTCTGTGTGCGTCTGCTCCAGGATCGGGTAATATCAGTGCAGAACCTGATTTCTAGAACCACTATCTGAAGAGCTGTGATGGTGATGTTGGCGAAATGAGGCTTTATTGTTGCTTTGCTTGGAATGTCCCACAATATAGCATTACTGATTTATCTCTTTGAATTTATTCTCTTACACGTGTATTTCGTGCCCAATATAACTTGCCAAACAACCGTTCTTCCTGTGAGGGTCCTCGCCTCTCCACAGATCTGACTTGCTTGTCTCCATGGAGATTCAATGCCATCCTGAGAAACTTTCCAGCCAAAGCACTAACATTGAACATTGTCCAAGAGGAAACATACATACCTCGTCTTTCAATTCTCGTCACAAATTTTGCCTACATAATTTAATTTTAAAACCACATTTCTACACGCCAGAGAGGCAAAAGATATATTGAACAATAGGACATGGTTGAACTTGAGAAATTAAACTATTCAGTGATCATACCTGCGCAGGTCATACGAGTGCAGATTGTACGTGCGCAGGTTTAACGCAGCTCTTTATTTAACAGTTAGTTCACTCATGTATGATCCCTTTATTTATGTTGGCTACTGTTGTGATGAAAAGACTGAACAGTGTTTGTCTTTTGGACACATGCACACTCAACTTTATGTTGCAGTAACAGTATCAGGGGATCATCTGAAAATTTAACTATTGCCGTGATTAATAAACTATTAATAAGTGCTGAATATTGCTATCTGTTTCACACTTTGCTTTCACTGGTGATAATGATTGTGAGAAATCATTAACATGACCAGTGTCTACTTGTAGATGATTATCATGAATCGTTAATGTATGTATGTATGTCAGAGGCAAACTGAGCAAATTTGTGTGTCTCAAACGGGGCGCCCTTCGTATGACTCAGATCAGGGGTCGCCAACCTTTTTGAAGCTGAGAGCTACTTCATGGGCACTAAGTTTTACACGGACTTCCTTTAAACATCATCTTAATTATTATTGTTGTTTGAGCAAGTTTGAACAACACTGAACATTGAGTGTGTATTAAAACATAAACTTACCTCTCTAAAAGTTTTGAAATTTATTTCAAAACTTAACTTAATTTCTTCCTCAGCTGTGCCTATAGAGCTGTCATGTGACAGCAGCACTGTTGGTGACGTGCACGCAGCTGTTTTACTTTCTGTTTCCATTCTGTCCTGCTTACAGAGAATGAAACTCAAGGAAGTGCTGGGAGGGAGGGGTCTGCTGCTTTAAAGCCTCTCTGCGCTCTGTTTATTCTGAGACCTGGTAAGACTGAAGAAGCACTGAAAGCACTTACAGAAAAAAGGTATGTTTAAACTTAATATTGGACTTATTATGAATGTATGATTGACTCACTGCTAGCTTATCAAAAACAAGCACCTGTACATGTTCTTGTGCATGTTCAAATATAAAATTTGATTATTTCAAACGGGGAAATCTACTGAAAATATGTAAATTTGCCTGGTTTTAAAGCTTCATGGTTATTTTTTATTTGGTGCTTATTATTTTTGCTATTTAAATATGTATATCTCTAACTGCTATCATTATCACAGAAATGGAAACTTAAGCAACAAGGCAAACAGCTTTGTTTTCTATGAGGTTCTGAGTGATCTAAAAATCTAATACTGCTGCTGTAGCAATTAACAATTCAAACAAAATATACAATTTGAATGGACAATAGTCCTCAAAACGTCACCAATAAAAATGATGTTGTAGAAACGAGTTTTAAGGTCTGGTAAGTCATGTGGTCAAAAAGGAAGCTGAAAACAATGAATACAAGTTTAATCCCCTACAATGTTTTTCAGTTTGTTTATTAAATATGCGAAATTACTTACTACTTGTACAACAATTCTGGAGTAAATGTATTATAATGTAGTAATAATTTAAAGGCCCCCTGTGAAACTTTTTGGTGGACAGTTCACCAACTGTTTCTCTCTATCTTATTGCTTTGCCTGGAATCTTCTATAGTATGGCATTCATTTATGCCATTTTATATGTGCCATCACCTGCTTGTTTCCATAGAGATAGATTAGTTTAATGCCAAACTATGGAATATTCCAGAGCTGATGGTGAATCCTCCAGTGGAAAAGTTACATATTGGAACTTTGAATCACTAATGAATTTAATTAATTTATAATATTGACGTTTGTCTGTCTCCTGTGTTGTTAGACAGCCATGAATACAGACGTGGAGGACTTGGTGGACATGATAAGGCTGCATCCAGAGGGTGTGCCTGTGAAAAAGCTGCCCATGATCTTCCAGCAGACCTACCACCGCAACCTGTGTCCAAGGGAGCTTGGCTATGAGTCCTTGGCCAGCATGTTGGACAATCTGGATGAAGAGCTGCTTGTAAAAAATGGAAAAGTATTCCACAAGAGATACACTAGGGACAGCATTGTGAAGCCTAAAACCCCCAAGCTAACCAAAGCAAATCGTGACGCAATTATCCAGAACATTCTGACCATGATTAAGGAGCACCCAAAAGGAATTCGTCTGAAAACCTTGGGCTCCATATATGTGCAGAAATACAAGAAAGAAATGCACCTAACACAACTTGGTTTCACAACAATGGAAGAGCTGGTGGAGTCCTTAAGTGAGCATGTATTTGTGATTGGAAAGCGTGTGGTTCATAACATGTACAAGAAGCAACAAGAAACTCCTGACAGTCCAGAACCTACAGATCTCAAGTCAGCTGCCTGCATCACAGAGGGAGTTTTGCCCAAGGCTGCACTCTCCTTTCTGGGGCCTCCACTGTTCAACACGCCCCTTGTGTTTTGCACCCCCAGTCTACCCACTGCCTTACCCAGCACTACGCCTAGACCAGAGGCAAAGCTGACCCAGGAGCAGCTGTTGGAACGGGTCTTGAAGGTGAGTCACAGCTGAGCCCATTTGTCAGCAGTAAGTGACTCATTGCAAAGCCTGATAAAAAGGGTTACATCTTACAGCCCAGGGAATTATTATTTTTTTAAATAGGTCATTAACGGTTATTAATTAAAGAGCCGTTATAATGCCAAACTAGCTATTTGGAGCTTTCTACCATGTTAGAATGTGTTTCCTCACCAAAGCATGCCTGAAATGGTTTTATAAGTCATTCAAGTTTGAGTACTCTAGTGATCTCTTCTGGGCCCTATTCTATCCCTCCTCACAATTAGTACTACGATCTCATCCAAAGCTCTGCCCACAAGTCTACATAATTAAACAATTTTCCACAAATATACAAGAGACAGACTAGACAGACTAATAATAAAGTGTTACTCAACATGTGTGAATGAAACAAAACACAACTCTGGAGGAGGTAACAGCGTTCTAACATGGCTTAAAGCTCCCAAGAATCACTTTTGTGTAATACAGGGCCTTTAGAATAGACAATAACATCTCACCCATGTTGCAGGTCATGCAGAAGTACAAGCTGGACAACCCACCCATGACCACGCTCCAAAGATGCTATTTGGAACACTTTGGCTCAGAGCTTCCCTTTGGCCAATATCTGTCCCTGTATGACCACTGGAATACATCCAATAGTAAAGGCAGCAGCGCCCCCGACAGTGCCAAGACAGCAGCACAGCCACAATCAGGTAACCAGGTGTTTTATAAAGTCAAGCATTCAACAGTGTATTTAGTCATCATCAAGCATGGGGAAATTCTGTAAATGACACATAGAAAATGTACTGTTTTGAGCTTTTAGATTTCACCTGTCACTTCATCAAAAACATACCTGGAGTTGTATTTTGCTTACTTCATGTTGTTTCATTAACCTACTGATCCAAAATCTTCTCTGAGCACTCAGCATGTGCAAAATGCTCAGTAGGCATTTTGCCTGGATTGTTACATTTTGGCTATGACGCAACCTGTTGTTGTATTATTGTAGCATTCATGAGGGTTAAGGTAGGACTGTCAAGGTTTAAGAATTTCCTTTGTGATAACTTTACGTGCCTCTACACTGCAGTTTGCAGTGTGTGTGTGGTACAGCACAGAAGCCCATAATAATACATGTACACTGGTGATGTACTTGATACATATTTATATAAAACCACAGCAGGGCCTAAGTGACAGACACCTGCATGTGCACGTGTAGTGAAGTGCAGTTTTACAGATGAGTTATGAGGATATATTATTATAATTCTAATGTGAGTAACACATAAAGCCTGTATGTACACCCACAGTAAACAGGGATACACCTGTACACATTGTGTGCATGTCCCCATTGAATCCAAATGAATGTCCCAAGTTAGGCGTGGAAGAGTGCCACAGTGATTATTGACCAAACTGTTTGACCCATAACAGTGGGTTTGGGCGGGTCGGATAACTCAATGAGAAGAGGTAAAGCAGGTGCGGGTGAATCGGGTCATAGACTTGGCTAAAGCATGTTCTGTAACTCTAATTAACTAACAAGGGCACAGGACTTTTGTATTTGCATGTGTTCCCTGTAGAAAGAAGACAAATTTAGTCCTTATGCAGTTATTGCCAAATGAAAACAGCGAGAGAGGAGTGAAGGCGCATGGTGTCGTTTGCACATAGAGCAGACACGTGATGAATAATTTTATAGCTACTCATTGAAATTGCACAAACGATGCTCCAGCGTGAGAACGAATTAAGTCTCGAATCACTCACGCAAACACGATGCAAAGGCCAAGCTCCTCACCTGGACGGAGCGCTCCAGGGCATGTACACACTCAGCTGCTCTTCGCACCATGATCCAGGTGCTTTAGTCCAAACTGCACTAAAAGCTTCTATGTGTGCACCATATCCTGGGAGTGCATAGGCAATTTCACATGGGGTCCTAAACAGTGCCTTTGAGTGTAAAAAAGCAAAATGAAGGGTGAGTCGTTACGCAAACAAAACCGCATGTTTGCAAGGTGCGCCCGCAGATACTGTGGCCAGCTACAGCGCCATGCCACACAGTAGTTTTAATGTGTGTGGTTTTGGGTTGGTTCCAAATATTTGAACCCATTTGCTTGTTTGATTATTCAGAACCAAGATCCTGAGAAATTTAAACCTTGATTGGATCCATCAGGATCACATGGTGACTGGACAACATCTATGCCCTCCTGTTGTATGTGCATTGTCACAGAATGGTTTACTTTATCAATTTATATAACACATAACTTTAGATAACTCGTAAGGTGTACCTAATCTCAGATCATTTTACAATCCTTTGTTCACATCAGTTTATAATGTAACCTACACTCATTTGCATATTCCGTACTGAAATTCTGTTTAATCCGGTCAATAAATATTCATAAACCACAGTTTGCATTGGTGAAGAGTGACCTATTTTCCAGAATTGGTTCACTGATATGGACAAGAATTTATAAACTTCCTGAACAATTGTTTAATTAATTATTCATGAATTATTAACATAAATAAATAATATAATAATATATGAAATATTTCTCAACATTTGTTGAGTGGTCCCCCCACACTATACTTCTAGTGAAAGCCAAATCACAAATTCCGCAGGAGTCCAACTTTAACTTGGAATTCTTAAATTCCAATGTGTAAAATCAATAGCTGCCCTTAATACTCACTACATAGTTGTTTGTGATGAAAAATATGGTTCTTCAAAATTTGTAGCCTTTGCTTATTGTGTGCATTCAAATTTCACTTTGATTTCAGTTAACCTTGCCCATATACTGTATTTTGATATTTTCCTGTATCTTTCTGCAGCTTGGAAAAATCCTGAAGTTGCACCTGTGACGGCTGCTTCCTCCGACCTCCTCTTGGACAATGACTTTCCCCTGCTGGGAGCAAAAGTACCCCAAAAGCAGAGCTCCACTGCAGGGACGGCTTCCACGCCAAAGCCAGAGAGAAGCAGCAGCAGTAGCGTGTTCATGGAGGGCTACCACAGACAGCTGAGGGAGGTGCATGGGGCCAACATGAGGGCGGTGGAGGCCATGGAGGAAGCCGGGGGACGAGAGAGCAGGAGCAGGAGGCTGGACCCAGACAACGTCGACAACCTCATGAAAGACGTGATACGGGACATCGCCTCAGAGGGAGAGCTCGTCACGAAAGAGCGGGTGAGCTCTGTGCTCCCAACATCATATACAATGCAATTTAAACCAGGCATACAAAATCAGCATTTTTAGAACACATTTTATGCAGGATTATCCTGCATAAAATGTGTTCTAAAAATTGAGGTGTATTTTGCTTCATTCATGTTTCATTAATCCACTAAATCCAAAGTTGTATTAATTGAGCCCCCACAAAATGTTCAATTTGCATTTTTCAGTTTAGTTGCTCCATAGATAAGTCTGAATTTCTTCTGCACAGTTTTTTAGCTCATAAACCATCATCAGACTTGTGTGTGTTTGTTGTGAACATAATTTGACCACATAACACCACGGCGTAGATTTGTGGGCTGAGCTTTGGACAGGATCTAATGTTAACTGTAATGAGGGTTAGAATAGTGGAGAGAGATCACAAGATTGCTCAGACATACATGGCTGATATCTAACATTTCTTCAGGCATGTTTTTCATGAGGGAACAACATTATAACATGAGAAAGCTCCAAAAAGCTCCAAGGGGAAGCCTTGTGTTATGCAATTTTAGCGCACAACACAGCATCATAGTGTTCCTCAGCCAAATAAAAGCTTACTCCTTGTTTGCATGTCCAGGTGATTTCCAACACATGCCAGCTGCTGCAGATCTCCTCCTTGGAAACAGCCCGAATCAAGCACTGGCAGATCGGGGCTCTGAAGGACCTGCAGTACACCATAAGAGAGGTCAACATGTTCCTAGAGGTGAGGGTTCCATTGTTAGATTTTCACAGGAGTCCTGTTCATCCTAAACTCACATCCCCTCACTGCGCTCCCCCAGGCCACAGAGTCAGTGTCGTCTATTTGTACACTGTATGAGCTCGGTCAGGCACTGGCTGCACTTAAAGACAAGAAGCGCTACGAAGAGCTGAATCTGGGTCCTCTTTGCAAACTGCCCCTGGTGCACCGCATGTTTAAGATCGACAGCAACACCAAAGACGATGACATCCAACAGATTCAGACCGTGGACATACTCAAGGTCTGCTGCTCTCTGCACTATCCTGCCATTTTGATGGTTTGATATTCTAGAATGTGATGATGTTATAAATCCCAAATGGAAGGCATGCACAGTGTAAATGGACATAGATAACCCACTAGCCACCACGTTCCAAATAGGAAGTGAGCATGGGCAGACGCACTTCCTGCTCCATACCAGACTCTATAAAACATATAAAACATACAAAGGTGCTGTTCCTGATTTTTATCTTTAAACACATGAAAAGCAAAGTATTGCAAATCATTTTAGTTTGCTGTTATCCAAAGTTATTCCTCACATACCTACAGAGACCAGAGCTAACAGCAACTAGCATGCTAAGAGCAGATCATAGAAAGACAATGAAACATTTTCTAATTAGATGCCGACAGCACACATTGGTCTCATTTCGACCCTAACATACAATATGTGCGCACAGAGCAAAATCGGGTTTACTTCACTCTAAATAATAATGTATTGCCAAATCTGTAACTAAATATGTATAAACCATGTTTTCCAGCCACTTGCTAAACAATTCTGCTATCTGTAACGTGGCTCATTTAGCGCTGTTTCTGGACGTCCAACGATATTCATAATTTTTTTCTTGTTCTTTTTTTAAGCATCTTCGCAATTTTCGAAGGAAAAATACCAAAGTTAAAATTGACCTGGCAGATTTTATGAAGTACCTGGCTGATCAGTACAACTGTGACTCTCCCTATGAGCTGGGCATCCGCATTCACAGTGTGGGCCTTCCTATTTCAGTATGTATCCCTGTTTTATATGCTTGGTAATACTAATAAGTTATGATTCTATATAATTATAATTATTTAGACCTGGTTCAGTCTTAGTTTAGTTCTCGTTTAGACCAGGTTTAGACCTGGTTTAGTCACTGGTGTAGCCCTGATTTAGTCGACAGTTGCTCCTGGAGCACCCAGGGACTGGGATAGCACAGCTGTTTGAGGTTTTTACTGTTGGTTTAGACATTTGCACCACATAGACTCAAAAAATGTGCTAATGCTACTTCCGAATGTAACCACTGACATTGTATTGCATTGTTCTGAGTAATGATGATGGGATGGGCAATATATCAGTTCCACTATTGGTATCAGCCAGTATTGATATTCCAAACCAGTTTTTTTCTCTGGGCTTCCATAATCTGAACTACTTGTGCTTGTGTAATATATTAATTGTGTCAATAGCCTAACAGGAGAACATCCCTCTCCTGCAGACACAGTTGAAATGTATGACTCATAATAATATCTGGGTGTTTTCAGACCCTATCAAAGGTGTCCCGCAATGAGCACGCTCTGCTGGAGAGCGCCCGGGAGCAGATCCAGAAGGAGCTGGAGGAGGAGACAGTGGAGCGGCTGAGGAAAATTAAGAGGAGTGTGTTAGATGCCGTCCCAGCCTCTGCGACCGGAGCCAACGCTGACCTGAGGAAGAAGTACGCCAGTCAAACCGCAGCCGAGGTGGTGCTGGCCGTCTTCTCCAATGCAGAGGGAGTGTTCAGCCCCAGGATGACCAAGGCAAGTCTCACTCATAATGGAAACACTACATCCATTCACAGTACATACATTTTCACATGCATTGGAATACTTCTTGGGAGCCAGTGGCATTGAGGAGAAGGGCTCTACTTCAGCCAAATCAGAGGTTTTAATGGAATATGTGTGTTTTCACATGATTTTGCCCCTTTAATTTGATTATTATTAGATAATCTGATGGTCCATGCGATGTGTTGTGCGTTCAGCATGTGCAGGCTTTCCTGCTGCAGGTGTCTGGGGACCGTCTGGCCACAGCTCTGTTTCAGCTGTCCATTTGTGGAGGCTCCCTGGCCCAACCTCAGGACCTGGTGCTAAAGGACAAGAGCTCCAAAGCCCACGAGCAGACCAAACCAGAGGAGAAACCCTCCAAACCCCGTCCCACTGAAGGTATACTTGTGTATTATACTGTAGGATATAAGGCAGAGTCATAGAAAAAGTATCTGAGCTGTCATCTGGTGGTGTAACCTGTTATGACACAATGCTTACACATGTATGGACTCATGTACAAATGCAACATGTGCAGTGTATGGCTGTCTCCTGTAGCAGGCAGACTCCTGTTCTAACTCAGTCCATAGTGCTGTGATGAGTGTTGTGTTTCAGCTGCAGTGCAGCAGTTTATGAAGGACAGTCTCTCCTCTCACACCTCAATCATCACTCTGGCTTACATGGCTGCTCTGGAGAAGAAACTCATCAAGCACTTCCACCTTCAGAACTTCCTCTGCTTAGAGATGGGCACCTTCTCTGAATTCCTTGTGAAGCACGTGCAGGTGGGTCTGGTGGGATAGACATGTGTATTGTACTTGTACAAAGCAGCAAGTGTGATGTTGTGTGGTGTGCAGCTGCTGCAGGAGTTCCTGGGCCCGGCTCTGTTCCTCAGTAGCAGCAGTGTTGGGCTGGGGGGTGCTGGTTTCAGGCCCACTCGTCAGGATGTGTTTGAGTTCATCAAACAGTGTGGAGATCTGGACCACACAGACCCAGAGCAGGTACGACCTTGTTCCTTTTGTTTGGTGCTGGTTGAATCCCCATGTCTAAAGAGTGTCTGACTGTTTCTCTCCTGCACAGCTCTCGTTGATAGAGACAGCACTGCGCTCCCACTACAGGCTGAGGGACAGCAGAGACCTGGGCTTTGGGGCCCTGCACAAACTGGCCAGCCTGGTGCAGCAGCAGAAACAGCTGTCTGGAGGAGGACTCAGCCCGGTCTACTACGAGCTGGCACTGCTGGTCAAACACAGCAACTCATGGTGTGCATTTACATGTTCACATAGATGCATATGTCAGAGTCAAGGCCCGCCGGCACCCGAGAGGGGTTTCTATAGCCCCCGGGATGATATTGATTTTTTATTAGAACCGGCCCGCTGGCTGCAGATGTTTTACACGCACCAATACTACATTTCCCACAATGCAACGGTGGTGCACCGAGCGAGAAGTGGTTTTATTTCATTATTCATCAGCGGTCATTAGCATTAGATTTTTGTACGTTATTTTATTGTACAAGTGGTCCCTGTTTATCGCGGGAGTTAGGTTACAAAAATATCCCGCAATAGGCGAACTCTGCGAAGTCGTCAGCTTTATTTTTTCAAGTATTAGATGTTTTAGGGCTGTAAAACCCTCATCTCACACTTCTCAGGAATGAACATTTTCTCACATTTCTCACAAAAAAATTAAAATAAATAAAAATGCACGAAAAAAAATCCGCGAAAGGTGAAGCACGATATAGCGAGGGACAACTGTATTTCAATCCACTTATGTTTTAAAAATATTTCAGTTGAGTGACTGATAGAAAATTGCAGATTTTTTTTTTAAGTAAATTTAGCTATTTTTCCATTCCTGAGAAAATTTAAGTAAATTTAGCTATTTTTCCATTTCCCTGAGAAAATATGCTGATGGTGCCTTGAATAATACCACTTCATTCATTTAATGTGCAGGTTCTGGGGTTTTTTATATAAAAGAAGTTTGTCTTTTGTGCCTGTTGAAAATTAAAAATGACTGACAGAGCCATAAGAAAATATTGCTTTATTTATCCGATCTGATCATACAGTAATATATTTGTTAGGCTTTCAGTAGGTTCAATTAGGTTCACTAGCATAGATTGTATATATACTTTTTTATACAGTCTATGTTCATTAGACTATGTGCGGCCATTTAAAAATTTTCAATGAACATTTGATCAGTCCGGCCCTCGGCTTGTAGCTAATTTTTTCATTTGGCCCCCTGTCCATTTGTCTTTGACACCCCTGATATAGATGTATATAGTTTGATATACCGTCTCAGACTTGTTTGTGTTATTGATTGATTCATTTTTTGAATTTCCCCAGAAAAAAAGAGCTGTTCCACTGTACTTAATATGAAGTTTTCCTCCATTACTATCTGATCCACACAGTAGCAAAAAACCGTGCCTTGTGTTATTTAGTCTGTAGCTCAGAGGTTAATGAAAATGGAATAATGTCAAAGAACATAATTATGATTTTTCACCCTTGAAATCAGGTATAGTGGGAGATGTTTTGACAATAGCTGAAACCGTTTTGTTTCTTCACAATGCTAACTACTATTATACCTCACTGATTACCTTGGTGGTGAGCTTTAGTTTAAAATATCTACTGTGCTTTAGTTCACATCTACTGTTCTACTCTCATGTCTCCTCTTTTTTCCCACAGTGCTGAGGTTGAGGGTGAGTCTGTGGGACGCCTGGGGGAGATGTCCAAGGACCAGGCTCTGTCCAGTCTACTATCCTGCCCCCTGCTGGAGGATTTAGGCCAGTGGAGCCAGTGGGACCTCGTGTTCAAACCTCTCTATGGCCCTCTGAAAGATTTTATTGAAAGAAATGCAGGTAATGCTTTATGATCCAAAAGACACTGAAAGTAAAATACCAAGAACAGCCAGTCGACACTGTACTTGTGCTTCTAGTTTAGCAGATTGGAGTGTCACAACACAACAACTGGAACTGCGCTAACACAATCAAATTAGTCAACTTAAGCTATTATATTTCACTAAACCACATCACAACAGGATAGATATGAAGATGAAGCAATGACAAAGAAACAAATAATGCAAGGAAAAGGATACCAGAAGCCTTGAGGCTGGGCAGCTGGCTTGGAGCTTTGAGTTTGGTGTGATTTAGACTGGTCAGTTTTGAAAATGAATACATACAAGAGAGAGATACTTTATTGATCCCGAGTGAAATGTACAGTTTTGTGTTGTCACAAGAATATAATTTCTAATTCAATTATGATACTAAGGAATAGACTTAATACTTTTTTTTTTTTTTAGACAATAGAATGGGATTTTCAATATAAAAAAATAGTACTTTCTTTTACATTATTATTATTATTATTATT
>KN498611.1:5533-22904 GCA_000787155.1 Scartelaos histophorus | reverse complement strand
CTTAATTGTTCGGGTTTGCAGTGCACTCTGTTCCATCTTGTGATGCCCTGTGATAAAAAGTGCTCCACTGTGTTTTTAAACTCATACATACACTAGAATCATTTGGATGATTTCATTCCTGGAGCTACCCGACTCTACTGAACAAAAGGTAAAAAGTCGCTATTCACTTGAAAAGTATCACTACATGACATCACAAAGTGGAACTGACCATTTCGAGCTTTGAAGATGTAGACAGACCAGAGGGATAAAAGGTTAAAGGGTTAAAATGGATTAAAGTTCACAAGAATCCATTTTGTTTCATATATATTTAGGACCTTTGACTGCATCAACACAAAAACTGACTCTGAAAATACTATAAAAAGGTATGAATGGGCAATAAATGGAAAAGGTTAGTCATCCGTATACCAGAGTCACACTAGTAGCATGCGCATGAAAAGTGTATTGTTGATAAAGCAGTCTTTGTCAGAGCGGCATCAGAGCAGGAGAGTGCCCAGCCTCTGCGGGTCTCACATGCTCCCACAGCCTGGAGGTCGGAGACTAGAGGTGGGGTGATGGTCGGATTTGGAGTCAAGTGACTTTTATGATGAACTTTTAAGAAAAAATCATATCTTTCAGTAGAGTTAGTAAAAAAATCTTCTAAATGCTTTTTTTTAATATGGAGTTGGTTAATATTAATATGATTTTGTTCTCTTTATATTGTTTCTGTCTTTGTTAAATGTGAATGTTTTGAGAGTATATGATGAGCTTTTATACTTTTTTTTTTTCAAATATTCAAATAAAATGAATTCTAGCTCTAACTGGTGTAAAACAGGTCCAGGTTGTTCATTTCTGGGCCTCATCCTCAGTTGGAAATATGATGTTATGTGGTGGGGTCACGCGGGACTGAGAATCCTGGGAGTCATGCGCTAATCCGCTATAAAACGCCCTGCTCGGGGGGATACAGCGCAAAACGAACTCCCTTTTCTGTTTGGGATGCCTCTTAATTAACAATTTGGTGAAAGTTAATCGTGCGTAATTTTCCGCGTATTTGGATCATGTTGACCTTGTTTCTTTTGGGGAGCTCGTTGCTTCTGGTGAGCGCGCAGTTCCCCAGAGAGTGCGTCACGCCGGAGGGACTGAGGAGCGGGCAGTGCTGTCCAACACCTCCAGGACTGGACAATGACCCGTGTGGTGCCAGCGCAGGCCGGGGACAGTGCGTCTCCATAGCGGCTGATGCGCGACCCCATGGCCCGCAGTATCCGCACGACGGACGCGACGACCGGGAGCGATGGCCCGTGCGCTTTTTCACCAGGACGTGTCAGTGTAATGGAAACTTCAGCGGTTTCAACTGCGGGAGATGCAGACATGGATTTACGGGAGCCAACTGTGACGAGCGGGTATCTGTCGGTAAGCACAGATGCGTTTGTGATGCAAATGTTTCGCGTTACGTGCGTAATCACGCGTGGACAAGCCTGTTAGTGCGTTCGTGCGTAAAGACTAGATGAAAGTTTTAAAACAGGTATTTTCCTGAAAAACAAAACTGAGACAAGTCATATGAAATGTTTTTGACAATTTGACTTTGTGTAGTCCTCAAACATCCATCATTTTTGTATTATTTATTTATATTTATTAGACTTACTGCTATTTTTATAGGCGACTGCTGAATTTCAACTGCTGTGTCTTGCTTATTTAGTCCGACATATGTCAAAGTTATGGCTATATTATGCTTCACTGTGGTATAATCTTGTAATCCCCAGTAAGAAGAAACGTGATGCAGCTCAGTGCGGATGAGAAGCGGGCGTTTGTGAGCGCTTTGGACCAGGCGAAACGCACGGTGCACCCGGACTTGGTTATTGCCACGCGTCGATACGAGGAGGTTTTTGGGCCCGATGGAAACACCACGCAGTTTGAGAACATCACCATATACAACTACTTTGTGTGGACCCACTACTACTCGGTCAGCAAGACGTTTCTGGGCGCGGGACAGGCCAGTTTCGGAGGAGTGGACTTTTCCCACGAAGGCCCTGGGTTTTTGACATGGCACAGGTTCCATCTCCTTCAGCTGGAGCGGGACATGCAGGTGACCGGTGTTTCCTCCACTCTAGGGTTAAATGAAAATGTCATGAACTAATTAGATGATGTAACTGCTTAAGGCGCGTGCGTAAAGCCAAACCATTAGTTAAGTGTCAATCATCACTGTGCGTAACTGCGCGTAGTGAATCAGTAAAGCAACACAATTAGAGACGCCTTTTACGCACATTTGAAGAGTTTTGTTAATACTTTAAGGCAATATAGCACCACATCATTTCAACTTGTCTAGTGTTTTACGACTTTCTGACACCTCAAACTTTTGACTCTAACTTTTAAAAATTCCTCTGAAGTTCTTTTTGCTTTACAAAGAGCAAGTCTGAAGAGAAACATTTGAAACATTTGCAGCATTCCAACAGAATTTGGCTTTTTATGAACATTTATATCTAAATGACTAATTACTTTCTTACTAATGTGTCCATAATGAATATTTCCTCATCACCAGGACATGCTGCAGGACCCCTCCTTCGCCCTGCCCTATTGGAACTTCGCCATCGGGGGCAGCACATGTGACATTTGCTCTGATGACCTGATGGGAGCTCGCAGCAGTTTTGACGCAAACGCTCTGAGCACAAACTCGGTGTTCTCTTCATGGAGGGTGATTTGTGAGAGTGTGGAGGACTATGACACTCTGGGAACCATTTGTAACAGTACGTCTATTGTTCTTTCAGCTTACATTTTCCTTTTAGTGTAAGCACAAGATAAGAAACACAATTACACAGAACATTATAGTTTCTAAGTCTACACTGCTTTTGTTATGGATCAGCTCAGCAATACCCATTTTTCATTTTAACATAAAACCTATATTCTGTATTTCTGCTCAGCCACAAAAATGGTCTCTTATGTCTCAAAAATCCTTTTTCATTTCAACCACACTAATAATGGTATTTTAGTGTGTCCTTGAATCATTTTGATTACCCCAAAACACCTATGGATATTGGATCTAAATAGTTTTCTGTGTAATAATTAATAGTGCAGAAACAAAACAACAAAAAGTTACACCGATTCTCAAACTTTTCGCAGGATAATATTTGATTTTCTGAGTTCCACCAGATCTAAACCCAAATCATATCAGGAATAAATTAAGGCTGAACATTTAATAAGACTGAACCAACTGACGCATTCATGTTTCTGTCTTTAAATAAACCAAATAAATCCCCACGTCACAAACACAGCTCGTGATATAATAGTACATGTACCAAAGTTTCAGACATAATTTCTTCAAATCTTTCAGGCGTGACTATTGTTAATGAAAGTTACTTTTCTGTTCAGGCACAGAGTCGTCTCCGATCAGGAGGAACCCAGCGGGGAATGTGAATCGTCCCATGGTGCAGCGCCTCCCGGAGCCCCAGGATGTGGCCGCATGTCTCCAGGTCAATACTTTTGACACTCCCCCCTACTACTCCACCTCCGATGAGAGCTTCAGGAACTCTATTGAAGGTACATCTACTTTTACTGCAAGCTTTGGAGATGTAGACTGATATAGAATAATAAAGGACTTAAACATATGTGAATGAAACTAAACACAACTCCTGCTATGTTTTGAGGAGGTACATCAACATTTGCAACTAAAGCTTTGCACTTTGAGTTTTAATAGCACAATCTAGTGTTCCTAGTTCTACTTGAAGTGCTCTGTGACATCACGCTGTACCTTTTTAAGAGTTTAAAGACAATCACTGTGTTCTTTTACGTCCAGGCTCTGCCCCTTCTCTCCCCTCACTCCCTTTAAGTCCTCCAGACACTGTCCAGTTTAACAGCTCTTTTAAAAATGTGATTGTAGGTGTTTAGTGCCACTTTACGGCGTCATTTGCAACAAAAAAAAGAAAGTACGTCATGTGTTTTTACAGGATACAGCGCCCCCCAAGGAAACTACGACCCTGTGGTAAGGAGCCTTCACAACCTGGCTCATCTGTTCTTGAATGGGACGGGGGGACAGACCCACCTCTCGCCCAATGACCCCATCTTTGTCCTGCTGCACACCTTCACAGACGCCATCTTTGACGAGTGGTTGAGGAGACACAGTCCGGGTGAGCCTTTTTTCTGATGGTCCCGCTGTTCAGTTTGTGTTTTTTGTAAGTCATTTTAATACTCTTAAAGCTACAGAAAACAGACAACGATAATAATTGTTTGGTGTAATGTAATTATAAGCACTGTTTGTGTTACTAGATTCAGCCGTGTATCCAGAGGAGAACGCTCCCATTGGCCACAACAGAGGCTACAACATGGTGCCTTTCTGGCCTCCTGTGACCAACGCAGAGATGTTTGTCACTGCTCCTGAGAATCTGGGCTACAGTTATGAAGCTGAATGGCCAGGTAAATGCAAAAAAAAAACAACCTAAATAAACCAAAACAGAATAAAACAGTGGTGAATTATTTATTAATTTTATGTGTCCAGCTCAACCGTTCACCATGACTGAAATCATCACCATGACCATCGTCGCCGCCCTGGTGGTGGTGGCTGTCGTCTTCGCTGCCAGTACATGTGCCGTCCGTGCCCGGTCCAGGAGGGAAGGCCACCAGCCTCTGCTTGGAGATCAGTACCAGAGATATGATGATGACAAAAGCCAATCTGTTGTTTAGAGCTGCTACATAATGAGCATGTTTGCCTTGCCTCAAATAATGCATCTGCAGTCTGTGCAAATTCACTACAAACCTATAAAACATGTTGTAACAGCTCACAATCCATATTTATACTGTTGTAATATAGTTATATACCGTCTGATTTTCTGATGCAATTTGAAAGTAAAATGCAGTAAGTGGCCACCAGGTGGTGCTAATGTTACGTTCTAGCCAGGCCTTTAAGCTTTGTGAGTTTAGTGAATACATGTGAAGGCCTATTTGAGATGTTATATATTACTGAGATTTGATTGTGTGAAATGCAGTATTAGGAAGTTGTTAGAAGTGGAAATCACTTTGTAAAAACAATGTGACAGAGCCTTAACACCCTCTTGGAGGCACACTAAGCCAATCTTTGAAGCTGAGTACAGCATCATGGAGACATACTCTGTACTCACTTCAGATTCTTGCCTTTTATTTAATAGTTTCAACGTTTTGGAGCAAACAGAGACGCGTATGCAATGTTTTGAACTGTATATTTGTTTGATGCTACTTTGTATGCTCTGCTTTTACTGTCTTGATTGGAAAAACTCGCTCAAAAGCTTTGTACAAGCTAGTTTGCCTGCAGTATTGTGTTATTAAATGTTTTGCTATTTAAAACGTGTGTGGTGTCTCTGGACGCGGCGCACAGACGCGGTGCGCCGTGCGGCTGCTTGTGCGTCAGGTGTCTGGTTTCGTGGGGACGTTGCCTGTGGGCGTGGCCTGGAGGGAGCGCGTGGTGTTAAACAGTGGAGCTACTGGTCAAAAGCTCCAGTGGGAGGTCTGGGATGAGGTAATGCGAAATGGTTAAGTGTTTTGACTCGCAGTTACGCATTGTTCTGTCAGATACTTGAATGAAAAGGTGAAGAACGCGCTGTTTCCTCTGACTGAGCGCAACTTCTGCTACTGACTTATTGCGATCAACAAGTGTCTTATCTACTAACCTGCTTGGAACATCTACTAGACCTAAACCACTGCGCGTCAAGCCATGGACGAAGACAGTAACTTTTTGCCGGAGTTGAAGGATTTGGAGACGAAACTGGGAAGGAAAGTGCCGGACAGCCTTGTGCGCTCTCTTGTTGGAGGAAAACACCACGAAAAGCACGAAAAGGCACAGCGTTCAGCCAAGTTCTGTGCCAAATCTGCGGACTTTAAACGCCTGGAAAGCAAGATACTACTTTTAAAACAAGAAATGGTAAGTAATGTATTGAAGTTTTGAAATTACGCATGATGAATCAGAATAAATAGTGTGCCATTCAAGTGTAGATGCGGTTGGGACGCTCTTGCAGAATTAATTAGCAAGTTGTAACACGTTCTTTAACCGCACAGGAAATGTATCCCTTCTCATTGCGTAAAAAGGCCGAGTACACGTTTATGGGGAGTTGTTAAAAGCAGAAATAGTGCGGTTAACATCTGCGTGAGCCATGAAACTGGTTAGAAGTAGGTGACAAGCGTTCACACCTGCCCTCGTAAAAGAAGAGAGACGTGACCTCCTCTTTTTTATCCATTTTAGCCACTAGGAGCACGCATCCTCTCTTTGTCATTCAAACTACACCGTGAAATCCAATTGTCTCGTGTTAATTACCATCACGCGACTAATACGCATCGCGCCTTTTGGCACCGGGGTCTGAGGCATTCAATGACCTTAAGGTAAAGTGCTTATTTTTAGCTCTGGTGAGGTATTAAGATGACTGAGCAGATGGCAAAGTTGACCGAGTTTCTCAAGCACCATTATCCCTTTTTTCTGGTCACTAAGTTCAAAGGTGGATGGGCATTTCAAGTTACAACTCTGTGCGTGTCTAGGATTTATTTTTAAAGAAACCTGGACTAGACCGATACTAGACTAGACTAGGATCAGGGTCTATATCAGGACAAGTCAAAATAAGTGTGAACCGGGTCTAAATGAGCATTTCCTTTGACCCAGACAGCTTTAAATTACATATTTTTTGGTATTCAAGAGCTTTTAGGTTGCTTAATAGTTAGTTCTCTAGTTATTCCTTAGTTATTTGACTGTAATTTCCATGCAAAACCATATCACATACACAAACAACTATTATATTATTAATACTTATGCCTTAATTGGAATTTTTAGTACCAGGAAATAAAGATTACACTGTTGTTGTTGACTGAACGCAGGATTAGATGTTAAAAATACATCATTGTGTGTATTGGTGGAATGGATTGCCTGTAGCCATCATATCTGACGCACACAATGACAAAGTTAACCCCACAAAATGCTGCACCTTTTGTGTTTGCTTACAGATTTAGTGACTCATTGGTGCCATTTCAACACAATAAAATGGTCAAATTACTGTTTTGGTTATAATCAGCTGCATCATTCACATAACAATGTTTTTTTCAGGCTCTGTATTTATTATTTAGTTGCTTTTTCTTTGTACTACAGGGAGGTTTTTGGTAAATTTTCTGTTCTATGACAAGGTGGAACTCTATGACTCATTATAGATACATACTTAGATGTTGTATTATTTATTTATTGCAGTTTTTTAACGATTTTGTGTGTTTAGAATACATTTTGGGGGGATATTTCTGCTTACAGGTTTGGTTACAGTATTGTATGATCATTTATCTCTATATTTACTCCCAGCAACTTCAACATTTGTTATCGTGACAGGCCTATTATCGAGTCTAAAAAGAAAAGTCAGTATAGCAAATGCAGCTGTCTGGAACAACACGCAGCACATTTTAATGCAATTTGACTAGGACAGGTTCCGGCAGCTGTTCATTTGGTCGTTTTTCAGCCTGACTAAGCATTTGTCAGCCTCTCGGACATCGGGGAATCCCTTTGATGGACTCCAAGCTGGTCATTTCCTCCCCCTAAATGCAACAGTTGTCATGGCAGTCTTGAGTCAATGCCCGTACTGTGTAGATAGTCCACAAATCATTCAAAATCCAGGACGCATGCTTCCTGACTGCTCTATTACTGGGATAATACAAGTTCCTGTTTCCTTTGTTCATGCTGGGAGAAGTAGTCCATTGTGCGGTAGCCATGAGGAAAGAATGCTAACATTTGTCGAGCCGTCATTTGCATTTTCGTTTGCGTATAGTTGCATATTTCATCCTTGAATGAATGGGAACATTTACATAGTTATGGCGCAGTGTACAAATCTCCAACAAAACTTTTGATTGTGATAAATATGTTCGTTTTACTTTGCATTTCGTTTTTCATTTTAATTTTTACGGTAGTGGATAATAGTAGTGGTGCTGAACTTTAATCTTAATCTTAACAAGAGCAAGCCGAGATTTCTAATCTCCGCCAAGGGATGATGTGGACTCAGAATCCAGATCTGGATCCGGATCATCACCAAAATTTTACGGAGTCGTCCCTGCACCAAGATCTACCTCTGGTGACAATTTCATGAAGATCCGGCCAGTAGTTTCTGAGAAATCTCACTAAGATTGTATATCCAGATCCAGATTCCAGGTTTGGATCTGGATCATCACCAAAATTTAATGGAGTGGCCCTTGGGCCAGGATCTACCTCTGGTAAAAAATTTCAAGAAGATCCGTCCTGTACTTTCCCAGAAATCCTGTTCACTGACAAAAAAAAATGACTCGATCGCACAATCTCCTTGGCTGAGATAATAAACAATTTCATTATTATTTCAGCTTTTCTTAAAGCAAAATAAGTAATAAGGAATAGCAGAAAGACAAGTCATATTAGCATTAAGGGTTAGGGTAGGGTTGTCAAAAGTATTAAAATCTCTACCAAAACTTGCATCGAATTGAACATTTGAGTAGATATTAAAAAGTCACATTCAAAAAGCAGAAATGAACTGACCGTCTTATACTTAAAAGTCTGTGCAGTGGTTACAGAAAGTCAACTCCTTTCTTCTCTACATTCCAGGCAAACCTGAGAGCCATCGACGTCAAGGTGATGCAGCAGCTCATGACCGTCAACGAGGGCATTGAGTCGATCCGCTGGATGATGGAGGACAAGGGGGGCACGGCCAGTCAGGACGGCAGCCTGTCGGGGAGCTTGTACAGCCTCTCCGACAGCCAGGACGGCAGCTCGTTCAGGGGGAGCATGAACAGTTTAAACGACGCGAACAGTGACGATTTGGACGGGCTCTCGGTGGGCTCGTACCTGGACACTCTGGAGGACATCCCGGACGACCCTTCGCCCACGGACCTCACCTCTTACATGGAGAAAAGTGTGATCAACGGAGACGCCTTCAGCAAATCGCCGCTAAAGCTCAGGGTGGAGGCGGATGAGTACTACTGTTTTGGATAGTCAGCACCAAAATGGACGATTTTAAGTGTGTTTTGTGTCACGGTTTTCAAGATTTTGTCGGATTTTGTTGGACATACAGTAGGGCTGTACAATACTGGAAAAACAATACTTACGCAAAACATATGCAGTTACTGTCTTGACAATTTGGCATTAACTCAAATGGGTTTAAAGGGAAGTTAGTTCTCATAGTTTTGCAATTCCTTCTGAATAATAAAAGTGGATTTTTAAGTTTAATATATACAATAATTGCATATAATATCGAGATATTTTTCACAAAATCATTACACTATTTTCTGTTCTATGTTATAAGGTTGTTCCCTCGTCAAAACCATATCTGGGTTTTGGTTTTTTGGTTATTTATACATGTTTAACACACAAACCCTGCAAGTTTAAGTGCTACTTCTTCTCTCAAATAGAAAATTCTTTGACTCCATTGTGTTTTTAAACTCCGTACATCTTCACTAGAATCATTTGAATGGTTTCGGCCCAGGAAATGCCAATATCTACTGAACTAAACATAAAAAGTAGCTGAAAACTACTACTTCATGGCATTGTAAGGTAGAACAGAGCATTTTAGCTTTGGAGATGTGTGAATGAAAAGAAAATGCAACTCTGGCGATCTTTTTAAGGCTTAAACATCTCAAGAATCCATTTTGTGCAATATAGGACATTAAAAGTACGTACTGTGCAGCCCTACTTGAAACTACTATTTGAAAACACAGTCCTTACGACCTTATGACTTACGACTTATTTCTTGTTACGCCAGTAGAAAAATGTCTTAATGTTTTTTCATGCAAATAACAAAACCAAAATGGTACTTTTTAAGCATTGTATTTATTTTTGAAGTAACTGCCTGGACATTGTTGTGCTGCTTGAAGCCTCAGCACAGTGGAAAATCCAGTCTGAACTTTACCAGAGAGGTTGAACCACAATGGGCCGATCTAAGGGAGTCGACTATCAACCATTCGGAAAAGTAGACATTTTCTGTGCTGAGTGATTTAAGGTTACACTGTTTGAAGTGGCCAAGTGGTGGTTTTTAGTGTTACAGCAAGTGCAATTTCCCATATGCCAAATTTTGCTGCTGCTGCCAGCTACTGTACAGTATGTTTGTCATTATTTTTATTGACTGAAGCTAAGCCGTCTTTAGCTATAGTCTTAATTCAAGAGATTAGCTACACATTGGCACGCACAGATGCTTGACTGAATTCATTTGATGGTCTTAAGGATAAATTATATAAAGCAGGTTGTTGACTCTAGACATATGGACACGTATGCAAACGGGCATATTAAAGCTAACACTACTGTCAGCGCCTTTAAAACAGTGACTTTTTCTATGACTGTTTTGTTGATATTTTGTGAAATTTTGTGAAAATGAAAATAATATATGGAAATTCTATATCTTTTGTCATTTTTTAAAAGATATCCAATTTTATAGACTTCAAGGTGCACTTCTAAGGTTCTAAGGTCTGTTATTTATAGAGTTATATTTATAGAGTATTTATAGATAGTAGTAGTTATAGAAAGGCAATTAACATATCACCCTTGGATTTGTTCAATTACAGGTGTTTTATAGCTCAGAAATAACTTTAAAAAACATGAATTCTTAGCAAGTACAGGCCTGATCCTCCATAGATCTGAACCTGTCTCCATAGTGAGCATCAAGTTTACTTCCTTACGCAATAATCAGGGCAAAACAGGAATATCTTCATAAACACAAGCAGGTAGTGGACTGTCCAAATGTTACACAGTGCAGCTTTAAGCGTTCTTGCATCATAGTTGCATATCAGACACAAAATGTTAATTTTTTTAAGCTATATTTAATGGTTTAATTTTGGATTTTATGATGCTTAATTTAACTAGACTCACTTATTCTACAAAAAAGTCTCTTTGAGTCCCCAAAATTGTTGTTCCATGCATCATTTATTTGCTATTTGACACGTTTTGTTTTTAAATGTTAACAACTTCGTGAGATGTGTGAAAAATGTGTGAAAAAGGAAAATTAATTTGTCAACTGGTCAAAAAGCTATTTGGTCAAATACGTGGATACGTGGCTTGGATGAGCTGCGAAACGTATTCGACCAATTGACAAATTTATTTTCCTTTTGCCGTTAACAACTTCAGTTTATATTTAAGTACATTTTAGTATATTTAAAATGTGACAGTGCGACAGTGTCCAGTGTTTTGACTGATATCTTTGGTGTTTTTTGCCCAAACAACACAAAATTTGGCTCTGCACATACCCCATTGCGACGACACCCTCTGAATCTGAATGTGTCGGACAGTTCGAGAGTCACAACGTGCAACAGACAGACGTTCCTCGTATTAATCGATGGTACGAACAATTATGTTTTATGTTTTATGTTTAGGTTATCTACACCACAGTCACCCTCCGCCATTCAAAAGGTTCATGCAGACAGATTCACCGCTGTTTACTTTGGCACAACAAAACATCAAATTGAGTGTCTGGAATCACTAATAACAGTCAGTCAATGAAAGATTACAGAGGAAGTGCCATCATGGACTCGTGGTATTTATGTAACAGTAGTCGTCTTATCTTTCCTGTGTAATTGTAGTTCCAGACTGGGTTTTCCGGAAAAGTCATTATGGGAAAGATGAAACTGATGGCCACAGGGTGCTGTACTGTACTTACTTAATAGTAGACATACAATTATTTTTTGGAAATTAGTCACAAAATTAAATGCATCTTGGTAACAACTATTAACTAGTACTATCACTTAACTATAATAACTTATCGATAAGGGAAATTATTTGGACACAGTAGCTCACACATCACAATATAACATAAAAGCAAAGAGCAAAAATATAAATGGTAGTAATACATTCAAAATAAGCAGCAAAAATAACAAGTATATTTGTAGTATCCTTGAAGTAGGTGCATGCAAAAAGATGTCACATTGGCACATTTTGGATTTAGTTGATCCAGTTGTTAATGAACTTAAGCAAGATGCAGGTCAGATATATGAAGAGGTGACGCTGTTTGCAGTAAAAGAGGTATTTTTGAGTCCCTTAGATAGAAAAGTTCAATAGGAGACCACATGCTAATAGTAAAAAAGCTGTTAATTAGCTATTAGACTTCCAAAAAAAAACAAAAAAAAAACCTTTATTGGCTTAGTACTTGCAAAATATGGACTTAGACAAAAAAAGTACTTTATAAATACTAACAAAATAATATTTATTAGGTATTTTACTATTAGAAAGCTATGAATATGTGGTCCCTAAACTGAAGTATTACCATTTAATCAAGGAATAAGGAGCAATAACAGGTGGTAGACCCCCCCACCACCAGAAAACGTACATACATCCTATACCACCCCTGCTATACCGACCACTTGAATTAGCAGTGGACCCATTATAATCAGTAAACCCGGTGACATTAAGAGTGTGTTTGCGACTTTGGCCCAGTCCAAGTGCAAATCAGCTTTATTTGGTTTCCACTGCTGTTCCTTATCTCTACCCCCACAGGCTTTAGGCAGCTTAAGCCCCTGTCAGGCTACACCAGACAAAAGCCAATAAAACTAATGAAAGGCGAGTACCACAGTGTCAGCAGTTCATGTTTAACTGTCTGGACTACACTGAATGAATATGAATATAAGTTTTGGCATTGTAATGTAGTGGTAGTAGTAGTCGTAGTTGCAGTAGTCATGTATTATAGAGTATATAGAGTTGGTAGCAATATATTCACCATGGACTATAGTATACAGATTAAGCACGGCAGCTATAAGGCTCAATATAATTTTAGATAAATAGAACAGAATCAACGCAAAATGATAATATTATAATATCAGATTTAAAAAAAGAATAAGAATAAATAAAAGCAGCAGAGACGCAGCTCAAAACTGATTATTTTGAAGCGAGTGCACTGATCTGTGGAACTATTTTCTTCACCTCTGGCGAAAGTACACGTCCCAACAACAGCCTACATGTCAAGACTAACCCAGGCATGATGTTTCTTTAAGGTGAAAATGTTAAGTCTGTCGTCGGGCTGCTGGTGGCCGAGGTAATTGGACACACTGAACGGGTTTTGTGAGCGGGTGGCGTAATGAGTGAAAATTCCAGAGACTTACATGGTACACTACGCTTGAACAGAGGTTGCCTTTGCCTTATAAGTATACATTTCAACATGAAAGAGAGGCTGAGTTGATACTGGCTTTGTGCCCAAGACAAGTGGTGTTTTGCACTGCCTACCCCCATGTGGGACAAGTTAATTCAGATTTAAGTAGTAGGGAATTGGAGTTTTTTTTCTACTCATATCCGCAGCATTATGTAACTCGAGAGAGAAAGTTACATTGTGCTGCTCTAAGTTTGCTTACAGCAGGTGAACGACACACAGGCCTGGAAACAGTGAACTTGTGCTACATCAGTGTGACACAAACAAGTAATGAATGTGTTATTGTGCTATTACTACTACAACAAATACTACTGCTGCTGCTGCTGCTGCTGCTGCTGCTGCTGCTGCTGCTGCTGCTGCTGCTGCTACTACTACGACTACTACTACGACTAATCCTACTCCTACTACTACTACTACGACTAATCCTACTCCTACTACTACTACTACGACTAATCCTACTCCTACTACTACTACTACGACTAATCCTACTCCTACTACTACTACTACGACTAATCCTACTCCTACTACTACTACTACGACTAATCCTACTCCTACTACTACTACTACGACTAATCCTACTCCTACTACTACTACTACGACTAATCCTACTCCTACTACTACTACTACGACTAATCCTACTCCTACTACTACTACTACGACTAATCCTACTCCTACTACTACTACTACGACTAATCCTACTACTACGACTACTACTACGACTAATCCTACTCCTACTACTACGACTACGACTACTACTACTACTACTACTACTACTGCTACTGCTGTTACAACAATGGCTACAACAATGGCTATTACCTATTGGTATTACTATTACCGCTGCTGCTACTACTACTATTATTGCTACTATTGCTACTATTGCTACTGCTGCTACATTTACTGCTGCTGCTAAAATGACTCTTCCCTATTGCAATTGCTATTTATGCTGCTAGTATTACTTGTTGCTACTTCTACTATTGCTACTTTTACTGACCACTACCACCACCTCAACTACTACTATCACTGCTACTACTACTTACTTCTACTACTTCTGCTGCTACTACTATTACTACTACTACTAAGTAATACTTATTGCTACTACTGTTCTGTGTATACTACCATATTAGAATACTAGTTACTACTGCAAACTTACTATTACCTATGCTGCACAAGTACTTCACTGTGTTCTGCTATTTTTAGCCCCTGAGATATGCCCTTGCTATACAGCTATGTTAACAGATAAAGTACTGGTGTAAGTCTACAGTTGACATCTGTTGAGTACTACTTACAAAAACATAGTGTCATTTATGCCAATAACAATGGACATTTCTACTATTTCTGCCATACAAATTACAATATTTTAAAAGCAATATTGCATGACAAGCTCAGTGACTTTAGATATATGACCTCACTAATCACGTATTCTTTCTACACAAGACTAAATCCACATTAAGAATTTATACTCCAGGCTTTGGACCATGTTTCAAGACAAAAGTGAAGTGTCCAATATCAGAAACTCAACTAGAAAAGAAAATTAGGATACATGATATAGGCATTTGAGTGTTGGCTTGCAGCGTATTTCTCATTTAAGAAGCCATAGAAACAAGAACAAGAATCCTAGTCACTTTTATATATTTTTATTTACCCATAAAACACAATACAGCGTCTCTTGTCCCATATTCTGTCAGGTCTAAAGATATTATACCATTGTGGTCTTGTACTAAGTAATATCGCTGATAGATGAAGTACAAAATAGGTCCAATGTTCTGGTCTTATTACATTTCCAGACATGCTGTGCTCCATGTTGGGAGATTTATGAAGCTGTGGAAAACTTAATAAGTCTTGTCCACAAATATCTCATTTCGTCTCGGAAAAATGCTTAGTGGTTTTTCAATGGAGATCGTAACATTATACTTTAAGTAATTTACTAGGCAAGGTGGATTCGAGGTTTGAACCACGTCTGGTAGTGTTAGTGGTAATCAGGACTACCGACGGTGATGAGAGAGGTAATGATAAAAGCTTATGTAGGAGCATGCTAGTAGTTGTAATAGAAATGAGTAGGATAGTAGTAGTAGTAGTAGTAGTAGTAGTAGTAGTAGTAGTAGTAGTAGTAGTAGTAGTAGTTCCTTTTGTATATCGTTATGTCAGGTCAGATTTCATGACAAGCAGATGAAATAAACAAAAACCTACATCTAAACCTAGTAGTAGTAGTAGTAGTAGTAGTAGTAGTAGTAGTAGTAGTAGTAGTAGAGTAGTAAAACCTAGTAATAGTAGTAAGGGTTTTTTTTAATTATTGGTTCTTAATGTGAAGTTTCTGACCAGCTGAAGAAGTAGAATGAGTATATAACATTCTTTGGCAGAAGTTGAGGTGTAGTACTAGTACTTTACAGACTATAACACATGATCAACATTTATACTATTCACTGCTAAAAAACGTAATAAATCATATTAAAGCTGGGCCAGGGTATTGTTTACAGTGATGAAAATAGTCTGATGAAGTATGAGTGGAATGTGGCGAGTCCTGTCTGAGGGGCACAGTGTTCTCCTTTTGTTTGGCTTTATTATGTCTTTAGTGCAGCCTGAGCGCTCTCAAAGCAGCTAATATTTGTACTGATAATACTGCTCTTAACAAGCTTAACCACTAGTGCTAGTACTTGTAGTAGTCGTAGTTATGGTAGTAGTTTTAATGATAGTAGTTGTAGTAGTCAGACCTTTAGTAGTTGTAGTTAGTGCGTGTTAGTAGTAGTAGTAGTAGTAGTAGTAGTAGTAGTAGTAGTAGTAGTAGTCATAGTTATAGTTGTAATGTAGTAGTTGTAGTAGTCATAGTTGTTGTAGTAGTTGTAGTAGTCACAGTTATTGTAGAAATTGTAATGGTAGTAGTTGTAGTAGTCGTAGTTATAGTAGTAGTTTTAATGATAGTAGTTGAAGTAGTCAGAGCTTTAGTAGTTGCAGTTGCAATGGTGCTAGTTATGGTAGTGGTTGTAGTTAAAGTAGAAGTTGTAATGTTAGTTGTAGTAGTTATAGTTGAAGTGGTAGTAGTTGAAGTAATCATAGTTATAGTAGTAGTTCCAGTAGTCATAATTATAGTAGTGGTGGTAGATGTAGTAGTCATAGTTTTAGTAGTGGTTGCAGTTGCAATGGTAGTAGTTATGGTAGTAGCTGTAATAGTTGTAGTTAAAGTAGAAGTTGTAATGTTAGTAGTAGTAGTAGCAGTCATAGTTATAGTTGTAGTTGTAATGGTAGTAGTTGTAGTAGTCATAGTTATGGTAGTAGTTTTAATGGTAGTAGTTGTAGTAGTTGTAGCAGTAGTTATAATGGTAGTAGTTGTAGTTGTACTCTAGTAGCTGTTGTAGTAGTTGTAGTAGTTGTAGCTATACTGTAGTAGCTGTTGTAGTAGTTGTAGTGGTCATAGTTACAGCAGTACTCTCAGTGGTAGTATTTGTTGTAGTATTCGTAGAGTAGTAGAAATTGTTGTGGTCATAGGTGCAGTTGAAACAGTCCCACTTGTAGTCATAGTCTAGTAGTGGTAGTTTCAGTAGTAGTCATAGTTGTACTCGTAGTGGCAGTTGAAGTAGTAGTTGTAGTACTGGTCATAGTAGCTGTAGTCATAGTCGCAGTGAATTAGCAGTTACAATAGTAGTCATAGTTGCTGTTGAATTAGTAGTTAGAGTAGTAGTCATAGTTGTAGTAGCAGCAGTTGAAGTAGTTGTCGCAGTAGTAGTCGTAGCTGTACTATGGCATACAGGCTCGGTCCAAGTCTGTGATTGTCTGGTCTGTACTGTGGGTTTAAGTTATGTAATGATGTCATAATGAGGCACATATGGGAAGGCTGGAAGAAGTGGGGAAAGTACTGAAGTATAAATACTACAATAAAACCGTCTGTGGGAAAAAAAGTAAATTTCAAAACATATATTCAAGTAAATCATCATATTTCATAGCCACAATTTCCAAACGAAACAGGTCAGGGCTTCAAGTGTCCTAGGACAAATTGATAT
This sequence comes from Scartelaos histophorus, assembly GCA_000787155.1. Taxonomy (NCBI): domain Eukaryota; kingdom Metazoa; phylum Chordata; class Actinopteri; order Gobiiformes; family Gobiidae; genus Scartelaos; species Scartelaos histophorus. The sequence continues at coordinate 5,869 of KN498611.1, read as the reverse complement.
AGATAAAACATACACAAACTTGCGCAACCTGTTCCGCACATGTACGAGTTGCTAATGTAAATATGTACTTTAGCTCGCAGTGTTTAACTACGGGATATCCCTGTTATCACTTTTAATAACTCTTTACTTTATTGAGATCACAGTGTTGCTATAGTTTCATAAATAACCAATCAATCATCACACCACACGCCATCTGTTTTTGCAGGATTGAGTACATTTCCGTGTATAACATATCAGAAGTTTTTACTGGGCAGGAACTGAGCAGCAGATAGAAAGCAGAGAACAAAACAAGCTTCAATCCCACTTGATCCTGTGCTTTTTCATTCCGGTCCGCTC
>JACN01112928.1:0-23805 GCA_000787155.1 Scartelaos histophorus | reverse complement strand
AGGACCTTTAAGTGAAACTTCTTCAAACAAGACCTAAAATTAATTTACTTGTGCGTGTTTTGCTCCCATAACAATAGAAAATAACAAAGCAAATGAATTCACATGGGTAGATATGGAGATGAGTTTGAATAGAATGGGTGTAGACACTATCCCTTGTGCCCATGCGCATCCGTAGTACTGTAAACAAGCCTTTTGTGAGAGTGAGCGTCGGTTGGCATTTCGGAGATGTGTTTCCTTTCAAGGCAACAATATTAAACCTTATCCTTGCGCTTATTTGGTGGACAAAAGCAATTTCTTCCGACTAAAGCCATGCGTTCTTTTCGATGGGGCTCTGAGACATGCTTTCACTCCTCAAGGACTTTTTCTATAATGGAGAGCATTATTTTTAAACAAGATTCTCCCCTCCTCTTGTATTTTTCAAATGAATAAAAACAATTTGATGATCCCCCTCAGGGCCACTGTATGATCGACTTTGTCTCCGATGACTGCGCGTTCTACGGTGCCATTCAGACAGTCATTCTCTTCAGTCACTGTAGAGGTGAACACACAAACATCATTTGCATTTATAAAGAAAAATATCACATTTTAACCCCCAGGAGATTGTGACTGCTTTAATTAAGAAGGGAAATGTAGTCACACGTATAGTATAAACTTATTTACTACCCTCAGTGTTTAGAAAAATCAAAACTCAATATAACGGTCATAAATTACGAAGTCCATTAAAATATTATGGAACTCCACAAGGAACTATCATAGCTCCATTACTGTTTGCCTCAGCATGCAAACTGTACAAATCAATTATAAATGTGAAATATTGAACGAATCTCAGTGAGGGATGAATAAACATGTAAATATGTGAAAACTGTTTGGATGGGAGTGAGATTTGCATATTAAGATTGATGCTCACATTGTTTACTGTGCCTCCCGTGCAGCGTTATCAATGGAGGTCTGAGTTTCATTTTTCACCGCGCTGATTTCTGTGTTTTATAACTGGAGCCCAATTTCAGACTTTAAGGTGCACTGGGTAACATTGCTAGTGGAGGATCTGCCATCAGCTTATCTCCGTGGAAATGTTATTGTCTCCGATGACTGCGCGTTCTACGGTGCCATTCAGACAGTCATTCTCTTCAGTCACTGTAGAGGTGAACACACAAACATCATTTGCATTTATGAAGAAAAATATCACATTTTAACCCCCAGGAGATTGTGACTGCTTTAATTAAGAAGGGAAATGTAGTCACACGTATAGTATAAACTTATTTACTACCCTCAGTGTTTAGAAAAATCAAAACTCAATATAACGGTCATAAATTACGAAGTCCATTAAAATATTATGGAACTCCACAAGGAACTATCATAGCTCCATTACTGTTTGCCTCAGCATGCAAACTGTACAAATCAATTATAAATGTGAAATATTGAACGAATCTCAGTGAGGGATGAATAAACATGTAAATATGTGAAAACTGTTTGGATGGGAGTGAGATTTGCATATTAAGATTGATGCTCACATTGTTTACTGTGCCTCCCGTGCAGCGTTATCAATGGAGGTCTGAGTTTCATTTTTCACCGCGCTGATTTCTGTGTTTTATAACTGGAGCCCAATTTCAGACTTTAAGGTGCACTGGGTAACATTGCTAGTGGAGGATCTGCCATCAGCTTATCTCCGTGGAAATGTTATTGCTTTGTCTAGAATGTCCCACAGTGTACAGTAGATTGAACCTACCTATCATGAGGGAGGGTTACAACACTGTGCTGCATTACAATTCAGATCTGCCCCTATTCACAGTTGCCCCTATTCACAGAAAGAATAATTGTATTTTTGAGCAATAGGAAGACCTGTAAAGAATAAATGCTACCTGGATGTTTAATGTAATATCATGGAACTTTCCAGGCAAAAATTGAACCTCCCCACTTCATTCTTCATAATTTATTGCTTTTTTTCTTTCACAGATAAAGGAAAAAAAGGATCTGCATTTTTTCTCCTGCATGTTTTAATTTTTATTTTTAAAGGAGCTTCTTCCCTCTTGTGAATTCCCCATTGTGTATATGACATATAGCATCTAGTCTGGAGGCTGGTTGCTGGATATTGCTACTCTGTAATTTTCTATTTTCTTCATCTCGAGCACAAGTGAATGTTGTGATGTACAGCTAAAATGACTGTGATCACACCGGGACCAATGAAAGGCACGAGGACAAAGGGAGACGGGTCAGCAGGGGCTCTGTTCTGCTTCTCTACGACTCAGTCACAGCCAAAAATACTGTACGCAGATCTGTAATCTACAGCTATACTTCAGTCAAAGTAAGTTTCATTTTTAACTTGTATATAAAAGTTTAAATTTGCTCTTGATGCAAATTCTATAATGTCCTGCAATCATACACAAGAATAGACATTTTTTCTTTGTCTTATCAATTTTTAGCACTCGATTTACGATCTACGATTTACTTGGTTAATTAATACATTGCCTATTAAAATATAGTTTCTTCAAAGACAAGATACAAGGAAAGATAAAGCTTATTCCTTGAATCTAATCCATACAGAAATGAAAACTTAAAAGTGTACTGTGTAACTCTCTGATTAAGGGTCGGCCACTTGTTTGATTCCGTGGAAATGTTCATGTTTTTCCCTGGAATGTTCTGCAGGATGGTATTTAATTGAATTATCTCCATGCAGACAGGAAGGCCACGTCACAAGGCTAAGTTAGAGGTAGTTCTGTGGAAAAGCGGGTCCGTTTATAGTACTAATGAATGGTTTACTGCAATTTTGAGAAATAAGTACACCTGTAAATACATTTGTTTAATGCTTTACTGTAAAACATCCAAGGCAAGCTTTAACATCACCGTGAGACAGATGGCGCACAATCCATCAGAAAAAAAAGAAAAAAGCTGTAATGATTTTGTTGTGATCTTAGCTGCAAGTGTAAAACAAATGTATCAAATGTAATGAAATGGCCAGGATACAATATCTCGATCAAAGGTTTTTAACAATGTTTCCAACCCTGGAGATGCATGTTACTGATCCTAAAAACAAACAAACAAACAAAAAACTCAAATTTAGACTGAGCTATTCAAAATGCTGTGGTGTGCTGGATGCAAAGCAATCACCAGAGCCTTTTCCTAACATAATTACACTGGATTAACAAGGCAGTCCAAATTGCTCACAGCTTGTATATTGTGTTTCTGCAGTGTCCTAAAAAACATTGTTTAAGGATGGCAAAAAATACACAAAGAACGGGACACTGAGTAATTTGTCTCATTATTGTTCTGTCAGGCTCTGAATGAGAGTCAAGATGATGTGCTTTGTATGTGCTGCATGATGTAAGTGTACTTTTCTTACACAAGTGGGGACCTCAAGGACCCTTAAGCCCCAGAAAACTTTTGTAATAAGGTAATGTAATGTTCCCACGTTGAAATAGAGGCCGAGCAGTAATCAGAGCTGGATATTATGCTTGCCTTTTAACCATTTTTTCAACCTGATTTAAAGTTCAAGTTGTGGAAATGAGCATAAAGTAAGCAGGGATGGGCAATTCCCAAGCTGAAATAATCCAAATGATTCTTCTGAAGATGTATGGAGTTGAAAAACATTTATTTAATGTGTTAATTTATTCTGTTCCTATGCTGTGCAGCACTTTGGAGACCTTGTGTTGGTAAAATGTTATACAAATAGAGTTCGATTGGACAGCAGATGTAACGCTGGTAAAACAAAACTACTCATTATCAGCATCTTGAGTGAGGATTTCTTAAGTTTTGACACATTTAATCAAAAGTGTGGCTTACACTTATTTTGAATCAACAACATTTAAAGTTTTCAAAGTGGAAAAAACCTCTGTGACACCTCTCCAACAACATGCTGAGTGCGCCGTTCAGCTCTTTAATCAGTGATAAACAGCAGCTGCAGAGCCGGATATGAAGCAATGTACAAAGAGAAAGGGATGTGTGAATGGGATTTTGGAGTGAATAACAATCTACTTAATGGGCAAGCTGCTCATAAACAATCACTTCATCAAGCCAATGCAATTTCCAGTGTTTCTCTCTCTCTCTTTTGTGTGTGCTGTTGTGGCTCATATGTTTTATCAATGGTGGAGAATGATTAAATTAAAACTTGCCCAAGAGAAACGATAGAATAGGCTCAGCTGCACCTGTGCTCAAAACTGGCAAAATAGTTTTAGTAAGGGCTCATATCACGCTATTGTCTCTGTTATAATGTTCATCACAAACATACCTGGAGGTTTCTTTTGTTTCACGCTCTGTTCCACCCTGTGATGTCATGTGGTAACACAGGAAGTGCCCCATTCTGTTTTTAAACTCCACACACCTTTATTAGAATCAATTGGATCATTTCAGCCCTGGGATTGACAATCTCTATTTAGCAAAGTTATAGAATATTATAATAAATGTAGGATAATAAATGTTTAATAGTAGTTGTTGAATTGGACTGACTTGGTTTGGTTGTAATTTGCTTGTTCGTTTTCATATTTATTTTTTAAATAATTAAAAATAACAAAATTATTTCAGCAAGCTTGACCTAAAATGGTGTTGGAAATATGTCTTCTATTGTCTTAAAGAAATAACCATACAAAGCGACAATGCAATCAGTGATTTTCCCTCCATACTTAACTTACAAAACATTCAAATTTTCAAAGTCAATCCTGTCAACAATCTGAAAGTAGAAAGACATTACATCAAAATGGGTCTTTTAAGAGCCCTTCAGGTCTCCCTTTTAAAGCCCTCTTGGAGTTTTGTGCTGAGAGAGTGATTCATTAACATACATATGAGGAGTGGTACTTGTGAGAATGTCATACACTGAAGTTTCAGGTTGGTGTATGGGTAGACAGATGTGTGTGTTAGCCTTGGACACTGCACTGATAAGAGCTGCTTTTGTCCTTGATGCTTTATTTTTTGCAGAACCGGTCAATTAGTTATGAAAGTGCATGAGGTAGGCTTGGAAATATGGTAATGCATGCAGCAAAAGGATGAGTTTGCTTTGGGATGACACCAGGCAATTTAAGTCTGTGCACCAACTTGAACTGCTGTCCACAAGACTCCAGCAAAAGAGCTATATACAGGCAGCAAATTGCAAAGGAGAAAATGTTTGAAAAGCTCAGTGGTTGTGCATAATGTATGGCTTGTTCCAGTCTAATCATAGATATAAGAATGAACAAACGAAACTAAAAAGGGTTCGGACTTGGACAATCATCAAGCAATTAAAGATTGCAATCCTATATTATTTAAAGTTAACTTTTGTGAGTGATGTACCTCCTCAAAAACATACCTGGAGTTGTGTTTTGTTCATTCACCATCTTTGCATAACCCTTTATGATTAGTCTGTCTAACAACTCTAGATATATTGTGTCCTTAAGCAAGACACTTCCTCCACAGTGCCTAGTATGTGGTGTGTGTGTGTGTGTGTGTGTGTGTGTGTGTGTGTGTTTGGTGTCACAATAACACATTTTCAAGCGTGATATATTGCTACAAGATATACTGCGATAAATGATAACATTTAAACTACTTTATACCGCTGATACAAAGCAGGATAATCCCAGTAAAGTCATTTATTAAATAGACAGTAGCATTAAAAACCTGAGCTGCAACAAATAAATAACAGTTATTTATGTTTTCCCTCTACAGCTCAAATCTTAGAATATTACACTAAAAATCTCCCCACTACAGTATTGCAAAGAAAAAAAAACATGATAAATATTGAGCCGTAAAATATATTATTCCACATTTTCATATATTTCATGTATTGAAGTCAACATAGTAATTATTAGTAGTTGCAGTGGCCAGTGGAGCAGATTTAAGGATGGAGTGAATGAATAACGCAATAAATTGTAAAGCAAATTTGAGGATATGGAAAAGATTACTGCATAATTATTAAAAGGCTCATCGTTATTTTCTGATCTGTGTTATAATGTTTTTTCCTCATCAAAAACATATCTGGAATTGTGTTTTGCAGATTCATATCATTTTAACACTCAGAACCACTAAACCACTAAACATCAGCTACAGCAACAGCCAATAAAACAGAGGCAGGGGCAGACGGACACAGAGGCGCAAAATACAAACTCAGTAAACAGATGAAATAATTATTATTACTCACCTCTCGTAAAGTTAATTGAAACTGCAGCATCTCATCCACATTATTCATTATGAAATGGTCCTCTGCAAATAATGAGATCCAGTCCAGCTGTTAATCCAATTTGAAGTTAAAAAGTGAGTAGTTCCTCACATGTGTCTGTTTACATTCACACTGCACGGATCAAGGTGAAGCTGCAGATTAGCGATAGATTCCTGTGTACCTTATTTTTCGGGCTATAAAGCGCCCCGGATTATAAGGCGCAGTATCAAATAATATGTCAGTTGTGTCATTGTCCACACATTCGGATTATAAGGCGCAATAAGTGAAAAAAAACGCGTGTCGGATAAATCGAACTTTATTCAGGTAATTTACAACAACTCTCAGTTGTAGCTAACACAAAAATACAAGTTTAACAGTTGGGTGATTTGGGCATCAAACATGCCCGGATCCCTCTCAACATTGTGTAGCAGTATACCCTGCAGGCAGCTCTGGCACTTGAGTGAAGTGTAACTATTGGTTAGCGGTGAAATTGGTCAGTCTATAAAGCCTCCCTCTCCGTCCCCTCAACCTTTGACCTCACGCTCTTACTTCCGGGTCCCGTTGTTGACGCCGCTTATTCACCACTCTCAGGTAGTATTGCAGATTCAGTGTAAAGTTCAGAATTCAATAAGGTCTGTAGCGCTGATTATTTGTTTTATTTAGTGCTTGATGCTATGGACCGTGTTAGTTGCGGTGTTTGTGCCCGTCATGCTAGCGGCTGGTCACCTGTTCGGTGTCTGTCCTTTCACCGCCCTCGTCCCGCGACTAATACAGGTGTGTAAGTGTGGCAGGATATCGGACCTCCAAACAACTGCTTAGTTGTACAATCGGGGGTAATGTGCTTTTTTACTTTACTTTACTTTAGCCTAGGAGTTTTAGTGCACTGCCGCCCATTGGCCTTTCCTTTCTTTGTTATACCTTTTCTGTGCACCGATGTTTTCCGGATATTGGACTGGATATGCAAACAACGCTGGAACTCTGAAACTGTCAACTTCTGGAAAGTGTCACAATGAAGCAAGTTATGGAAAATGTGTAAATAAATTACACTTTTGGTACATGTACATTATGCATCTGCCCATCAGCAACAAACCTGTGCCCCTTTTATATGAAGTGGATTTCCCCAAACTAGATTTGGGTTGGCGTTGTTGTCACAAAAATTCTATTACATCCTCTACCCCTCCATCCACCCCTCTCGGATTGCCACAATTGTTCAGTTTTAACACAAAAATACAAAACCTGAAATCTGCATGGTGCATGTCTCTTAACAGGTGCATTTTGGGTCCTTGTGCAGCACACGGCAGAACTACCGGTATGTTGCACAGTTGCCCTATATGTCGCCAACATATTACTCCTCCTGACTCGCCAAGTAATACGTTATTAGACTAATGTGGACAACATCAAATCGGTTGGAGGTTAAACACAACCAAAGGTCATACATAAGGCCACTGGATTATAAGGCCACTGTTAATTTTGGAGAAAATGTAATGATTTAGATGCGCCTTATAGTCCGAACAATACGGTACTTTCCTTCCTTCTTGTGTAGACTCCAAAAACTGTAGTGCGTGGCGGCTTTTGGGCGTTCTTCTTTCAGACTTTATTCAAAAACACTATTGCACCTTGTGATGTCATTCGGTAATACAGGAAGTGCTCCACTGTGTTCTTAAACTCCACGTTCATCCCTGGAAGTGCCCATCTTTACTGAACATAAGGTATAAGGGAATAAATTTCACTAAGTGTAGGGTCTTTAATAATTTTGTCACGTGAAACATTACCTTTATTATCACACATAAAAGTCGGCTGAAACGATCTGAGTAGGCTGTACCAGTGCACTCAGTTACATGGAGAGCAATGGTGGTGTTTTTATGTTGTTGAAACTTTACCTTAGCGTTTACAAAGATCCACAGTGTGCAGATGTTTGCCTTAACGCAGCAACTCAGTATGCAGATATGATCACTTTGAAATAGAAGTTTATGAAGTGATAAGTACTTGGCGTAAACATGCAGCTTTATTTTTTAGATTTTATTTTGCAGATGTGCAGATTTTGGGTGTGACTTTTTAAAATGGTGTTGCTCACAGAAGAGGAGCTAAATAATTCAGTGGTGGAGAAACCCAGGGCCTTGGTGCTGGCTGTACGTAGATGTTCACACTGAGAATTTAATCGTAAGAGAACAAACAAATGGCACTACATCTAAGAATTATTCATAAGTTGTAAATTGGGTGTACATAAAACCCTCCACTTTCCACTGAATATTTTATCAGGGTGCTGTTTGCTTTGGAGAAATGAAGTGTCCAGGTTGGAGGTTGTGCTCTCATCAGATCTTATAGGGTCAGATAGAAAAAAACTGCAGATTGTAGACTTTCATTTTTCACGTTTTCTAGTTTATTCTTGTAGTAGAAAACAAAAGAATAACCAAAAAACAAAAGATTTCCTAATGTTGCTGCTTCTTTAATAGCTGGGAGTGCAAAAAAATTCCTGGCCTTGCCTTGGTGACCAAACTTCAGCCAGACTTGCTGATCTTTTCCAACTCTGAAAAAATCATGTAGGAACTGAGTGTACTCTGGAAGGAGAAGTTGGAGCTAGTTGCAATGACCAGTAAAAAACAGATCCTAACATTCTTATAAGACTTTAATAATCAAATACTCTCATATTATGACAAATATTCAAGGTAGCCCTCATCATATAATGGTATATGACTCTTCACTTATATATTTGACATTTCTTCAGTTTGATGTTTTAACCCCTTGCAAAACCTGTATTCTTACTATGAGTGGAGTCACATAGTCTCCACAGATCTGGCCTCTAACTTTGTCTTGTCACATGCTTGTTTCCAATGAGTAAATTCATGTTACTGTGCAGCATTAAACATTAACTATATGGAATCTCTATGGAAGCACGGAGGTGGTTTAACACTCTTCCAAATACAAAGTGCACCTTTAAGAGTTGAATACGTTTCTAATGATTTGGCTTACAAATAAGATCAGATATTACAGATTCTGGATGGACCAAGAACAGCCATGTCTGTAGGAAAGTTTTATGTTGTAATTGTGATGATGAACCCAGTGTTAAAAATAGCTTCTGCGCTGACCCTGCAGCTACTGCCACACTCACTCTGTTTCTCTGTTACAGAATGTGAAGTGAAAGAGAGCAACTTAAACAATGTTTCTGTTATGAGCATACTGCTGACCCAGGAGTTTGCAAATGATGCTCAAGCAGTGTGCTCCAAAATTGCCAAGAGGAAGATGTTGCTCCACTCTGGTCCGATAAAAAGTTTATAAAGAGCGGTGCCCCCGATTGTAAGAGAGATATATTAAAGGAAGCATCCACTGGAGTACATACTCCACAGTGGCTAAGTTCCCCAGATGCAATTACATTCTGTCTGTTATGTGTAGATTGTTAACTTTGTGGTGATTTGCACATTTTAAATTCATCTAATTATTCGGGTACATTAAATATTGGCTCTTGGCTTTTTGTAACTGGTCTATAATAAAGGCATTGCATTTCTGAGCTGTGCCAGCCCCACACCTCCAGTTCAGTCCTTGTTATCTTCACCTACACTACCAGTCAAAAAATACACTCTTATTCAATTACAATTTTTCCTTATGTTCACTCCTTTCTTCATTCTAGACTCATTTAGACAACAAATATATTAAGCAAGATATGGAATTATGTAGCAAAGGAAAAAAAACAACAATACAGTCTTTTTTTTAATATTCAAATTTCACCCTCTGCTTTGTTAACAGTGCTGCAAACCCTTTGGCCTTTGAGCTTTGTGATGAAATCAATGTGAAGTGAAAACCTGAAATGGTTTTCACTTCACAGCTGTGCCTTTTCAGGGTTAAGAAATGCCAAGAGTGCAAGCTATCGTTCAAAGTTAAAGATGTTTTAGTCTGTCATGTGTCATAGTTTTCATGGTTTTGTTGCCTTCATTAAAAACCTACAATATACAGTAAATAATCATGGAAATAAGGAAGAAACATAAATTTAAAAAAGTGTGTCCTACAACAGAAGCATAGTCAGATTGGTCTGGACTGGACTGGACTGGACTAGGCTATGGACACCACCATCACAATGTAATGAGGGCTTATGTCTCTGGGTCCTGGGTTTTTTACTGACTGCAAATAAACTTCTCCTGAGTTAGAACTCCAATGTTTATTTATGCTTCACCACATGGATGTTGTCTTGTAGATTTCACAATTTTAAAAATAACTATTTTGTCATTGCTTCATCGTACCACGCATAAATGCCAGCTTGTTTTGCAACTGTACATGATGGAACGTTTGTCTACTCTGCAACGCCCACTCCAAATAGATTCTTATTGTGCATTTAATCACAATATTATGCCAAAACATGACCTGTCAGACAGACCTGCTGCACCTGGCATTAAAACTTCAGCAATAAATATGATCCTTCAGCTTTTTGTTGGCTGTGTGAAAACCACTGCGGTGACTCTTATAATGCACAGGCCATTGTGTGTGGGAAGAAGTGAGGAGTAGTTCTACTGATGAGGTGGTGCCAATTTTCTGGACTTTAAATATGAGGGCGCGACCTTTCTATTTTAATATTCATGTCACTTACCTCGGGGAAACGGGGCAGCACTTTGCCAGACAAATCTGCAGTAAGACTCCATATACGCTCCAGCTCACCTTCAGCCTTTTGGACTTTTTCGTGTTTAAACATCCTATATTACAAACAATGACTTCTGTGAGATTATATTATGTTAGAATATTGTTCAAAAACATATCTTGAGTTGTGTTTTGTTTCATTCACACATTTTGAGTAACACTTTATTATTATTCTGTCTACACATCCAAAGTTCAAAATGATCTGTTCCACCTTGTGACGTCGTGAAGGGGTCGTTTTTAAATGAATAGCTTTTACCTGTAGTTAGACATAGACATAGACATAGACGTAAACTTTATTTATCCCCAATGGGAAATTCATTTTCCAGGTTTGCTCTGTATTGTTCAAAAATATTAAAAATAAAAATAGAATAAAATAAAATTGTAGACTAAATCTATGCAGAAAAGTCAATGTATTTGTCCTTGTCCTTAATTGCTAGATTGTTGTTATATAGTTCACTATATAACAACAATTCTAGGGCTGACATTATCCAAATTATTCTACTGAAGGTGTGTGAAGTTTAAAAACACAGTGGAGCACTTCTTGTTTTGCCACAAGACATCATAAAATGGAATAGAGTATTTTTCTGTATTTTCTGTTTGAGAGAAGAGTTCAAAGGGGTTATGTGTTAAACTTGTGTGAATGAAACAAAACCTGGCATGTTAGTGATGAGGAAACTATATATATATATAAACTACACACATTGTAATACATGTAGAACAGCCCCAGCGTGATATCTCTGCAAAGTATCATTTAGCCATTTAAGTTTCAATAGTGTAATTTGGTGAGCACAGTTCACACAGTGACCATGAAGACCCAGAATCAGAATATAAAATATAACGATCAACACAGCATTTGGGAGCTTTTCAAAAAGAGTCATCAAGCACTTTACATCACCATGACCATCAAGTATTCACGAGCCAACTCAAGTGCCACTTGTATTAACGCTAATGGCACTGCTTCAAGTATGATTTTCAAGTTGTTATTTTCTTGTAAACTCGCAGTGTAACTGTGCTGAGCTGTGTGTGACCATATTAAGGCTCCTGTAGGCTATATGGGATTTCTTGAAATATGAAAAACAGAAGCAGTTTACAGCAGCCCAAAGTTATTCCTCACTTTCATAACACATCCTATCCCAATTATTCACTGTGATGAATTAATACATGCTCACAACTTTCAGAAACAAAGCTAACTACCTAAAAGCGCACTTCCTGTTTCTCTGTCAATAAAAGACACTATAATGGAATACAGACACTAAACAACAGTCTCATTTTGGCCCAAACTGAGACTGTGGCTATTGAAAGTTGACACGCCGTGTACACACCACTGCATCCTATAGAAAAAGAATAACTCAGCTCTGGCCTGACTTATGTTTGGAGTGTAGAGTACCCATTAAAATGCATCCACACATCACAGGGCACACGCTGGCTCCATGGATTCTGCCTCCAGCTACAGCTAGCATGGATGATGGCTTTAAGGCTGCAGACTAGCACTGCACATTTGTTCACTTTGAGCAGCCACATGCACAAGTCGACCAATACAGAGACTAATGCTGCGTGTTTAGGGATGGGGAGTGCACATCCATCACCATATCTGCTGTAGTTATGGCTCCCAGACTCACTCATGGATATCTGAAGCCTTTTTTGAGTTACTCCTGGAGTTTTAATGCAGTTTTTGTAGGGATGTGCTCTGCCCAAGTGGCTTTAATGGGGTAATTTAATAGTTAAAAATAGTCCTTATTGTACAAAAGAAGTTTTTACCAACACATTGAATATAAAATCTATTTTTCTGTGCTCCAGCAGCTAAACGTTTCCAAAACCTCTTGTCTATTTGTACAGTGAGAGAGAAGGAGCATACAGGGGTTACAAAGTCAAACAAAATAACATTTCAGTGTAGCAAAGAAACATTTTTTATGAACTTGGATCCATGTCAGTGACTTCCTGTTACATTGTCCAGTCCCAGAAGAATAAGTGATTAAGAGTGGAGAGTGCTGTGCAGAGCAGCTCTGCCTGAGGACATCTGGACAGTAGAGCAGATGTACAGGACATATCAGTGAGGATAAGATGCACAGGTGAGGGGACCCGACACAGACAGGGATGGGGCCCTGGCTCTTGCATGTTTAGTAATGCTCACTGCAAAACTGAGAAAGACCACGTGTAAAGCAGCTGTCTTTTGATTTCTTCTGCCATTTCTGAACCAGATTAGAGGTTTGGATACTGAACTGAGAGACACATAATTTACAGTGATAGCCTATAACTTTTTGCACTAGAGGTCAGTATGGGACTTGGTCAGATTTAGCCGAACATCACAGAGTCATAAAATGTAGTGAGTCCAGTCAGAGGCTCTTTGCTTGTGTCTGACATAAAGTGGCTTCTGGCAGATTGTCAGAGGTGTGAGTGTGAGGCGAGAGCGGCAAGTGGAACTTAGAAAAGCCCTTTAGATTAGATAAAGGCACGGCGGAGAACGAGGAAGATGGACTCCATGTTGAATCCATTATCCTATATTCTATCAGCGCTCTGACACTGTGAATGGCATGTGCGCTTGCAGAAATGTATACTTGCGAGCTTGTCAATACTCCTGTCCATCATTCCACTGAAATCTCCTTTACATTAATTCTGTTTATATATCTGTATATCTATTGTACAGGGCGGCAGTGGCTCAGTGGTGATGCACTTGTCCCTAAATGTGTGGCTATGCAACAATTGTGATACTCTGTCATGTTTAATGTGTAATTTAAAGGGCCATATTACATTATTTTGGATGTTATAATGTTGAATTCTTCTCTCAAATGAAAAACACTCTTACACTTAAAGAGCCCGTTAAGTCTTGTGAACATTAAGCTCTGTTAGAATGTTGTTACCTCCTCAAAACATACCTGAAAATCTGCTTTATTTCACTCACACTTTGTATCATTATTAGTCTGTCTACATCTCCATAGCTCAAAATGTTCTGTTCCACCTTGTGATGTCATGTGGTAATACAGAAATTGCTCCACTGTGTTTTTCTACTCAACAAGTCTTCACTAAAATATGGATCATTTCAGCTCTGAGATTGCCAATCTCTAACTAAAAAAACTAGAAAACTACCCCTTCATGACATCACAAGGTGAAACAGAACATTTTGAGCTTTGGAGATGTAGACAGACTAATAATTATACAAAGTGTGAGTGAAACAAAGCAGATTTTCAGGTATGTTTTGAGGAGGTAACAACATTCTAACAGAGCTTAATGTTCACAAGACTCTTTAAGTCATTGATTTCCTCATCTCCCACATATATGACACCAGCTTCGTCAAGGATTCTGATAAATGCTCACAAACACATTCTTATTGTTTACTGACTATGAATGCATGTTTGCTGTTAAAAACATTATACGTGGTTCCTTTATCTGTTCTCTTACTCATTTGTGTTTCAAGTTGCTTTTTATAACTTCTTTCTGCCCTCATAGCTGCTGCTGCCACCGTCGTCATCATCTCCACCTTCTCTTGCCACCTCATTGACAGCTTGTTAAAATTGATTGACGGGGGCTGATATTTTAGGAGAGTAACGGTCCAGTAGCAGGAGATGTGCCGCGACTACACAATTTCTATATAATACTCCTTTATCTCCAACTATTTCTCATACATGATTCACCTTGAGAGAGTGTGTGATATTTTACCTGGCTTTAAGATAATTTTGCATAAGTGTGGCAGATGGGGCTTTGTAATGGCCGTTCAAACCCCATCATTTGTAGCGGGGACACTATTTCTTGGCCATGAGGTGATTGGATCAAAGCGGTGCTCCTCTGCTCAGAAAAGCCCATCTGATGTGAGACTGGGTGTGTGTGTGTGTGTGTGTGTGTGTGTGTGTGTGTGTGCCTGATGAAACAGGCTGCTCTGCTCCTGCTATGTCATTATTTTTCACCATTCCTCATGAATTTCAAGATTTCAATCTAGTTTGCTCTTACACACGTGGCCAGCTGCAAATCATTTCCATCTCATCTTCTCCCAATCTTATCTATGAAAGCTATTAGCAGGCATCCGGACCGAAAGGTGTTCAGCTCATAAAGTTATACATAAAACTAATCAGCACTGCACATATTGCCTCTAAAGTGGGTCAAGTGGCGGTTCATGGCAATATTAATATAGGCACCACTGTGGGCCTGTATTGTCAGAAGAGCTGAGGGTGTGAGGCTGTCTACTGCCTTCAATTTCCTGAGGCTTGATTTTAAGTAATAAAGGGTGTAGGTTATCTGCAAAAGACCTTAGCCACACACAACACTTGTGCATACTCCACACACACACAAAACTTTCCTCCTGAAAACTGGGTAGATGTAGCATCACTGTCCAGTGTTTGTTTTCTCTCTGGGGCAGACTGGCATAGACATGACTGCTGATTTGTGCCAACAGCCTCTCTGGCTGACTTCTTATTTAACAAAGATGAGCTAAGTGCCTTACCTGGACACAGCAGCTGTATGCACTGAGATTGAACCACCAACCTACTGGCTGTATGACTCTTCCACCTGCGTCTTATCTCTCTGTGTTTTCTCATAAGATTTGGTTCTGTAAATTGTAACTACAGCTGAACGAGTGGGCCTCAAAGAGTTAATGAAAGTCCCAGGCAGCTGCCAGCTGCAGGGAGTAAATGTAGTGAAGAGCAAACCAAAGCAATTAGCCACACAAGGCATTTAGTGGACACGTACATATGCTCACATGAGCAGAGCCGCACAAAGCCACGCTCACATTTTTGTGCTCCCTCTGTGTGAGTACATTTGATGTGCAGAGCTGATTGCACCTGTTTGAGGCTTTCTTATCTGTGCACTGATCCAATCACATCCAATCAGCTCCTGTGTGCACATGTGGATCCTGTTCTCTTCACACACACGACCAGAGCAGAGCTCCTGCAGCTGGACTCAAGGCCAAATGTGATGAATGGTCGCTCTACAAAAGCACCAGCGTGATTACATATTTTCTCCTTAATTTAACTGTGCTCAATTACCTTTGGTCTTAATTTGATATAGAAGTCTCATTTGTCTCTGCCAACTAACAGGCATAGCATCCCCTACTATTAAATTAATAAAGCAATACCCATAAAGCACTTTATTTAAGTCTAAAAAGTGCCTCTTTCCTCAGTCCCTCAGAGCCCAGTATATACAATACCAATTTATACATTTTGTGCTCTTTCCAAAAATGTTCAAACACCTATTTGAAGATTTGGACTTTATCAAAAACACTTCCTTGTCTCCCAGTGCTATTAAAATGTGGGAAGTGTGTTATAAAATACAAACAATATAAAAGATTTCCAAAGTTCATGACTCTGTTTTGAGTTTGGATGTAGGTCAGTAGAGCTCCACACATGTGAGCCTCACATCGTGTATACTTCCTCCAGATGGGATCCATCAGGTCAGACATCAACATGACTCTTTAGTTCACCACTTGGGGCACTGTTTGGAGTTGAGGACAGATGTGGTTAAGGTTTGGCATTGACATCAGAAGATCACAGTACTGAGAGACTGTATAAAGTCGTTAACCCCCATCCTGCATGTGTGTGACAATCTTTTACCGAACCAGCTTTGACAAACTGTTTGCAATATTTGGTTTGTGTTATATATTATGTTTGAGGGAAAAAGTAAGTTTCAAAAGACTAAGGTAGATACAAAAGCTGTAATGATCCCTATGTCTATGTCATAGACTTTAAAGTGCTCCAGAGGGCCTCTTTTGCGCCCTCTGGTGGCCACTGAATGTGCCACCTGCCCTTGATAAAGGCTGAACCCTTCTAATTCTAATTCACATTTTCAGGTGGCTTCAATAAAAACAATACGAGATAAGACAACATTCCTTAAGTTCTCATGTGATTAAAAAGAAAAAACAGGAACAACTGGTACATTTTTGCTTCTGTGCATGTTGCATAAAACTGATTATATTTGGCTTTTCCTTTGCAAAGACAACACAAGTATATCGCAGAACACAATTTGCAAACCAACTTAGTCACCTGCTAATGTTGTAATCGTTATAAGTCAGTAGTTATTATTGGCAACCATTGCAACTTAGGTTGAGTTAAGCAGCCTAGAGCCCCTGTGTATAGTGTGCGTGTGTTTGTGTGTGTGTGTGTGTGAGAGAGATAGAGGTAGTGGGCTGTCTCTACTCCTCACTGTGGACCTTCCCTCGCCTCGAGTCAGCCTTCGTGCGTCCCTGTTCGCTGTTTAGTCGACTCTACCTCTCCACTCTCCCTTCGCTCTGCCCAAACCAACAGCGGGACCAGACGTGCTGCTCTCCTCACTCCAGGATGCACTCGTCTCCGCTGAGGCTCGTTTAGCGCACCCCACAGTAGTCTGATAGAGCTTTTGCTTACGGGATTTGGCCATGGGTTTGTGCGTGGTTCCGCTGCTCCTCGGCTATTACTTAGTGTCCAGTTTGCTGTGTAACGCTGTGGCTTTCGTGGAGGAACCGTCTGGGGGCAGAGCGGACGGGTACTGCGGCCGGATCCTGCGCGCACAGACCCAGGGCACCCGCCGGGACGGACACCATGAGTTCAGGCTGCGGGTGGAGGGCGACCCCGAGACGTACCAGCCCGGGAGCACGTACAGAGGTGAGTGCGCGGCCGCGGCTGCACTGGGACAAGTGTGGCTCAAGCTTGAACTTGAACTGAAAACTTTTTAGACCAGGAACACAATCCAAACTTACTAAGCGTGGGTGAGAACTCACTCACACATTTTCATACCTGTATTTTTTTTCCTAAATAAAAAAAGTTGAACGGTAACAAGTTCCCGAACGAAATCTCTATTAAAATGAACCAATGCTACTATAATGTGAGGTTTGTTGTAGACTAACAAATCTGGATTCTATTCTTTGTATTTGAAATAGGCCTAGTTAAAGGCACAATATGTAACTTTTTGGTTAGGGGTCCATCACCTGCTCGTTTCTGTGGACATATCCTTGCTCTGCCTACATTGTTCCACAGTGTGACACTTAACAGCTCTACCTTACATTGATTAAATTACAGGTAGATTTAAAATTCAAAAATACCTAGAAAAACTTGTACCTTGGTCTGGTTTGATCTCCATGAAGATAAAAGATTTAATGCCATTCTGTGAAGCATTTCAGACAAAACAATAACATCTCCATGGATAAAAGCATTTGACAGACTCTCCACCAGAAGAGTTACACAGTGCACCTTTAAGGTAATGAAAAAGGCTCCAATTATTATTTTGGAATTAATTGTTTTGAATGAATGCCACTGTTAGAGAATGTTTCCTCTAAAAATATTTGCATCACAAACTTTCCACATGAGGCTGTCACTGTTATAAAACAATATTCTATTCTGACTTGCATAAAGATTAGATCATGAGTTAGTCCTCCATAAGTGACAGTTATTGCCAGCCTGTGTCATGTATCTTAGCTTGTTTCTCGGCTGTCAGCGATGCTAACTCTGTATCCAGTGTAGAGAATCCTAGTTTGATAAGGCACTTAGTCTAATGTGTGACCTATATTCACTTCCTGTCCTCTGCATGGACCTGAGCATTCTTCCCCTCATACAGACTTGCACACAGTGCAGATCTGGCTCCAATTAAAGCAACCTACACTTTTATTGCCTCTGTGGTCAATACTGGTCACAGACGGAAGACATTAGCCCCAGTGCAGATACATTTAAACTTTCACCCAATTCCTCCAAGTTGTTATTTTGAAGGTTTTCAGTTCGCTAATTAAACATACAAACATGAAACACACCAAGGTTGTCAGAACAGATCTGGAAACACTCGGCACTGGCAACTCTTTACAAGGCCAAGACTTCACTGTAATAATCAGGTACAACCTGTGAGGAAAAGTGTGTCTAATCTGGCCAAGTTGTTTTGTCCAAAGGATGCAATTTTTTGGAGGAACCTTACTAGTCTTGAAACTGTATTAATCCACAAGGGAAATTATTTGAACACAGTAGCTGACACATTGCAATAATTATAATAACAAGGAGCAAAAAATATAAATGGCAATAATAAATTCCAAAAAACAAACAAAAAACAATAAAAAATAGTGCAAGGATGAAATAGTGATTGACAAAACAGAGTTAGTTATATGTTAGTTATATGTTACATAATATAACATTTTACCAACCTTTGTTGAGAAAGAATCTACATTTGAAAATGATTCTAAGTTGAGAGTGTTATAGAGACTCTGCAGGGGCTGGTTTGGAAGCATCCACAAGTTTATCCTTTAATGGTCCACTTAAAAACATTTGATAAATAGTCTAAACGCACATCACTGCTGCTATGGCTCCACTGCATTGAACATCGCAAACTAGATGAAGCCTGCACATTTACACTAAATCTGCATTTACTGGGATGTTTCAAATCTAAAAGTAGATCCTAAGATGCACCAATCCAGCTTCTTCACTTCTGATATAATTCCCATACTAAAACTTTAAATATCTGCTGATAACTGATAATGATGATCCACCGATACCAGTGCAGAGATTGAAAACAGCATTTATTTCCTGAAGACGTGAATAGGATAAGACAAATGTGATCCAAATGTGATCCAAATGTGATCCAAATGTGATCCATTTAAATATCTGCTGATAACTGATAATGATGATCCACCGATACCAGTGCAGAGATTGAAAACAGCATTTATTTCCTGAAGACGTGAATAGGATAAGACAAATGTGATCCAAATGTGTCATGTAGCTGTTATTTATCCCTCAAGTAACTACAGAACAACTTTGTATTAATAAAAATCTAAACATTATGAGACTTTCTGGGCTATGATCTTAATACATCAAACTGTTCAACCAGAATATTGACAAAACCGATATTTGTAAGCAGTTTTATTTTTTAGTATTCTCGTTGATATCAAATCCCATCCCTAAAATGAGCAGTATCTTAATGATGTACCTATAGCTCGTCTGGACCGAGCTAAAGATAAAAGTTGAAATGAGTGCACTGGGTTGGGGCAGCAGTGTGAGCCGAGTTGAGAATAGAAATCCTCCCACATCTTTATATTACATCGGTGAGTGGAGAGTGTTGACGCCCCGCTCTCACCAGGAGATTTACAGGCTCAGTGTTAGACCGCAGGCTTCTGTTTACAGCTCTCCATCTTCACGCTGGGCCTGTACTCACCACAGTGTCCCTTCTCACATGAGGGGGCTACCGCTGTGATGTGCATGCCAATCTGCACTTCATGCCTTATGGTTACGTCACTTTCTCAAAAGCCATTCTTATTGACCAACATTCTTTTAAAATATGTCTTGTAATCATGAAAAATGTACTTTCAGCTTTTAAACATGTGATTTTATTTCACTATTTTGTCTGTAATTAAATTCCTATTCCTAATATGGACCTGGCTCCAAATTCGCCCCTATAATTGCTGGCCTCATGAGCTTCATTTGACTGGGGCTGAGCGCTATGGGTGACGTCACACACTCTCTTAATCTTCTTCTTTACACAGTCTTTGTGCAGAATCCATTAACCATCACCAGACTCGTGAACAGTGAAAGTTGTAGTTATGTTGCCAGTTGGCTGCATATCTTTACTTTTTAATTGTTCATTCCTACCTCTAAACTGCACATTGAAATTAGAATTAACGTTTTTTAGCTATTTAATTTTTATTTTACCTTTATTTAACCCGGAGGTACCATTGAGATTCAGAATCTCTTTTTCAACAGAGACCTGGCCAAGGCAGCAGCCAACACAATCAATACAAAACAGTGAAATCACCAAATTCAAATCACATTAAAAAACTATTTGGAGCTCTCAAGAAAAACATACCCATGTCTTGGTCATCGCACTTTAGTACAATCTTAAAAGAGACTATAGATTCCAGTTGAAGATCATTCTGTAAATGATTCCCAGACCCTGGAGCTGTGTAGGAAAGGACAGATTTTCTCTGCTCAGAGGCCGAGAGGTGAAAAGTAACTGGGGGAAGCTGGTAACCTGAGCTGATATTACACTATTTTATGTTCTAATAGTTCCCTCATCACAAACACACCTGGAGTTGTGGTTTGTTTCACTGACACATGTTTTATACATAAACCCTGAATATTTAGGAGAGTTTTTTTATTTGCCAGTCACAGCTGAACTAAAGGTAAAAAGAGCTGTTGATTTGAAAACTACCACAACATGACACCACAAACTGGAACAGAAATGTAGACAGATTAATAATAAAGAGTTACTTAAATATCTGTGAATAAAACAAAACACAACTGCAGGTATGTTTTTGAGGAGGTAACAGCATTATAACATTATTAACATCATTATAACATTATTAACAGCATTATAACATTATCAACAGAATTATAACATTATTAACAGCATAATAACATTATTAACAGCATTATACCATTATTAACAGCATTATACCATTATTAACAGCATCATAACATTATTAACAGCATTATAACATTATTAACAGCCTCATAACATTATTAACAGCATTATAACATTATTAACAGCATAATAACATTATTAACAGCATTATACCATTATTAACAGCATTATACCATTATTAACAGCATCATAACATTATTAACAGCATTATAACATTATTAACAGCATTATAACATTATTAACAGCATTATAACATTATTAACAGCATTATAACATTATTAACAGCATTATAACATTATTAACAGCATTATAACATTATTAACAGCATTATAACATTATTAACAGCATTATAACATTATTAACAGCATTATAACATTATTAACAGCATTATAACATTATTAACAGCATTATAACATTATTAACAGCATTATAACATTATTAACATCATTATAGCATTATTAACAGCATTATAACATTATTAACAGCATTATAACATTATTAACAGCATTACAACATTATTAACAGCATTATAACATGTCTTAAAGCTCACAAGAGTCAGAGTTTTATGTAAGTTTCCCCAGTATGACTTTGTAAATAAATATTAACCAGTGCTTTTTCTGTTTCTTAGTGATGTCCAGCCAAATAAACTATAAAGAGTGCAGTGGCACGGTTCTTTTAAGTTAGAAGTACAAAAGCCAAGGTGACCAAGAGCATGTTTAAAAGCTACTTAAAGCCAGAATAATAATATAAGTCCACTTGAATAGCTCTCTGTTTGGGTACGACAAAGCTCCAGACACTTCCAACCCTTAAACCACCACTGCATAATGACGCCAGAGAAGACGTCCTTTGAAAAATATATATGTGGACATTTTATGCTCTTGCTGTGACATTTCTTAAGAGAAAATAAAAAATATGACAGCATTAAATCTAGAATATTAACCACCATCAGTATTTTAATGCATGAATTTCAGGGTTCAGTTGTGCCGGACTATTCCCCATTTGACCTCTGTTTCTCACTCTGGTCTCACACGGCTCCAGACTTACATGGATATGAGCAATCTTTTCTTGTTTTATTTTAGTTTTAGCCCGAGCTCAATTTTGAGGTCAAATAAAACACTTGAAGAGTCCAACCATAACTCATGCTGGTTAAATATTCAGGCCAGCTGCCAATGAGGTGCAGGCACAGTAACTAAAAAGATGAATGAATAAAATGGGATGAAATAGACAGTCTTCTCTTTTTCACATTGTTACAGAAATGTTGTTGGTTATTATTATTTCAAGTCATTAAAGCAGACTTATTATGCAAAATGTACTTTTATAGCGTTTCCCGTCACCATTTACTCACCCAAAGTTGTTTTTGCAGTGATTCGTGCATCTTTAATCACTTATTTTCAACATTTTGCTGATCATTCCCTTTTCCAACACCACCGGCGTACGCCCACTGCTCTCTACTTACTTTATTTTCCAATTTTTTTCTCGATACACATAGGATTCTTCAGCTTCATAGTCATTTTGGTACAAATTAAATAAAATGTGCGGCTCGTGACCGATGTGCAGCTATCCGTCAGATCTGCCGACTCTTTATTGTCCCAGTGGTTTTTTAACACAGACTAACAGCAGATTTGTTTCTTTTGTTAAGTCGTTTTAGATGAATTTTGCTCTATAACAGACACATGCGCCATATGTCTTCTTTAATGTGCTTTATTGATGAGCGTAAAGCTAAATAATTAATCATAATTTCTCTTCCTATTGATCAATCACGACTTTCAGCGGTAAAAAACAAATGACAAACAGCTTACGAAATGAGTTTCATGAGTCAGATCTTTATTTTAAATACACTCCTCCAAAAGCCCAAACCGTAAACTCCTCCAGATCACATGTTTTTACTGCCACAGGATGAAGTCTGATTAACTGCACAGCTCAGTATTCCCACTGGCACTGCACACTATAGAGCTCGGGATGGAATGTTACAGTGGAGCTCCATAAATGCTCTATAAATGCTGTAGTTTTGCACTTATAGAACAGCTATGCCCCTCAAATTAAATGTAGATATCTCTTGCGCCAAATTGTAAGATGATCTTTGCATCAGTGTGGGGGTGTTGCACGTGTAGCTTATGTGCATCTGCAGAATATTCATCAGATATCATGAAGACACAAGGCAAACACGATCAGCAGACTGTCAAAAAATGATTTGAGGTGAAAATACTACAAAATACACAACGGATTTAAATACTTTTTCAGGAATCTGTGATCAAAATGAGCTTTCACAATCCTATTTACAGGTTTGATTTTCAGCAAAAAAGTGAGAGTGGCTACCTGAAAATCCTCTCACCTGTTGTATTTCCAACCAAGTCAGCTTTTTCTGGTCAAATAAAGCTTAGATTACAGTCTAACTTGAGTAACAGAGCTTTCTAATGGAGCATTGCTTTCAGTTTGCTTTACACCTCCAGGGAACGACGATAGCAGCTGCAAAGTATCAATAATGAAACGTGAAATTTCGTAGCGTTGTTGGTATTTGTGGTTGACTGTTATTGTCTCTTCACAGTGGTCCTGCTGGCACAAAGCCCCTCCTATTTCAGGGGCTTCACTCTCATCGCTCTGAGGGAGGGCAGAGAGGGCACCGCTGAAGACGACTACACCGGACAGTTCCAGGTATATCACAAACTTACTAGGCTGATAAATACTATATCGACTTCAAATTCAATACATGTTACTTTTTGGGGGTATTGTGGGGACTTTTTCCTTGTACTATTTATTTATTTATTTATTTA